>ML254689.1:161108-244234 GCA_005239495.1 Nicotiana undulata | reverse complement strand
CGAGTCGTTAAGTGAAAGACCTAAACGACCTCGGGAAGAACCAAAGGAAAATACTCCAAGTGTCGAAGATCCAAGGCGTAGCAAACGTCAAAGAACATCTACTTCCTTTGGACTAGATTTTGTGACATTCTTACTTGAAAATGAACCTAAAACTTTTAAAGTAGCTGTGTCGTCTTCTTATTCAGCATTTTGGAAAGAGGCAGTCAATAGTGAGATTCAATCAATTTTGGATAACCATACATGGGAATTGGTTGACTTCCTCCTGGAAATAAGCCTTTAGGTTCAAAATTGATCTTTAAACGGAAAATGAAAGTTGATGGAACTATTGACAAATATAAGGCAAGATTTGTTGTCAAAGGTTATAGACAAAAGGAAGTCCTTGATTACTTTGATACTTACTCGCCAGTAACGATGATAACATCTATTAGGATTTTAGTGGCATTAGCGGCCGTGTATGGTCTTGAAATCCATCAAATGGATGTTAAAACAACTTTCTTAAATGGAGAATTGGAGGAAGAGATTTACATGGAACAACCTGAGGGTTTTGTGGTTCCTGGTAAAGAAAAGAAAGTGTGCAAACTTGTTAAGTCGCTTTATGGATTTAAACAAGCACCCAAACAATGGCATGCCAAATTTGACCAAACAATGTTGGCAAGTGGGTTTAAAATCAACGAGTGCGACAAATGTATTTACATTAAAAACACTCCAGGTCATGAAGTCATTGTTTGTTTATATGTTGATGACATGTTGATAATGAGAAAAAGTATGGCAGATATATATGCTACAAAGCGCATGTTGTCTAGCAAATTCGACATGAAAGACTTAGGAGTTACTGATGTGATCTTAGGAATCAGAATTCACAAGACTCCACAAGGTCTAGCATTATCACAATCTCACTACATAGAAAAGGTACTTGACAAGTTCAAGTATTTGGATTTCAAAATTGCTAAGACTCCAATTGACATGAGTTATGCACTTCAAAAGAATGAAGGTGAAAGTGACTCACAATTGGACTATGCAAGAATATTGGGAAGTTTGATGTATATCATGATTGTACGTGACCGGATATAGCATGTGCTATTAGCAAACTTAGTCGGTTTACAAGTAATCCCAATCATATACATTGGATGGAAATGAAACGAGTTTTGGGTTATCTGAAACATACCCAAAATTATGAGTTGCATTATAATAAATATCCCTCTGTGATAGAGGGATATAGTGATGCAAATTGGATCACCGGATCATCTGAAGTTAAATCCACGAGTGGATATGTTTTCACAATTGGGGGTGAAGCAGTGTCTTGGAAATCATCCAAACAAACGTGCATCGCCCGTTCTAGAATGGAATCTGAATTCATAGCTTTAGATAAGGCCGGTGAAGAAGCTGAATGGCTCCAAAATTTCTTGGAAGATATTCCATTTTGGCCCAAACCTTTGGAACCTATTTGTATACATTGTGATAGTCAAGCATCAATAGGTAGGGCAGGGAGTGTTATGTATAACGGAAAATCTCGTCATATACGACGGAGACATAATACCGTTAGACAACTACTCTCTAGTGGTGTTATCACAATTGACTATGTAAAGTCAATAGATAACGTGTCGGATCCACTTACAAAAGGCCTATCTAGAGAGGAAGTTGAAAGATCATCAAAGGAAATGGGGTTAAGGCCTAGGACAAGTCATCATGGCGGTAATTCTACCTAGCAGACTGGAGATCACAAGAGCTAGGTTCAAAGAGATCAAACAAAGCCAACCCATTATACAACCATATATTGGCAGCAGGGTAAAGCATAAAAGTTGGCCAATTTTGAGGTCAGTTATGCAGCCAATTATGCGATCGCATAATCCCTTTGTGGGTCGCATATTATTCGCATAATCATCTTGGACTTTTGCGAAGGGAAGTTCTATGGTGCATTATGCGACTGCAGAACAGGTGTGCGGACCGCATACTGGTCGCATACGTAGGCAGAAAATTCAAGCCCCTGAGGGCTATTTTTGCGGTCACTTTGCGGACCGCATAACCATTATGAGGTCGCACATATGCGACCGCAGATATGTGCCGGGGCTCCTATTTTCTAATCTTTAAAATACATCCCCATTCTGTTAAAACACTACATTAGGCCATATTGAGCTATTTTTCTTACATTTCTAGAGTGAGGGAAAGGGTTCTTAGAGAGAGAGAGAGAGAGAGAGAGAGAGAGAGAGAGAGAGAGAGAGAGAGAGACCAAGAATCAAACTAATATCCTTCCATTATTGCTAATTACTTGAAGATTTTCAAGAAGGTCCTCATATCAAAGGTAAGAATCTAATCCCAGCTCAACATTTCGAATTTTCTTTTAAAATGGATACCTAACAAGATAGTTCATGGGCTTGGGTTTAATTGTTTGCATGCATGGGTGGTGAGGAAACCTAGGATCAATGTGAGCTAAAAATGGTTAAGGATGGGGAATGGGCTAAAGCATAGATCATCCTTCTAATTCTTGGATCAATTTGTGATAATCCTAAAATAGATTGAAGGTGCTAAAGGTCTCGGAAGTTATCATCGAATGTAAGGAAATCTATTGAGGTATGTATGGCTAAAATCCCCTCTTCTTAGAAATCGAACCCCATGCTGTCCCTACAATTGGTGTAAGTTTCAACCCTGATTGATGTAGGAAATGACATTCCAAACATGCTTGTGTTGTAAGATTTTTGAGGTGTTTGGCCAAGCTTTTGGAAGGAAAAAAAAATGCTTTTGAGGAGAAGCAGAAGCAATTTTGGAGAAGCAAAAAAATTAGTTTCTCTCCAAAAACACTTTTCTGAGAAACACTTTTGAGAAAAATACACTTAGAAGCAGTTTTCAAAAGCTTGGCCAAACACTAATTACTGCTTAAAAGTGCTTTACAAATTAATTAGCCAAACACAAACTACTTCTCACCAAAAGCACTTTTTTTAAAGTACTTTTGAGAAAAGCACTTCTCAAAATAAGCTGATTTTCGAAGCTTGGCCAATCGGGCTATTTATGTGCAATATGTATTTAAATGCTCCCCATTATGCTATTTGTTACTTGGTGATGTAGCGAAGATATGGAATATGTATAAATTGCCAAAGTATGTGAAAGTCACTATATGCTAACGATTCATGATTTCTCCTATGTGTACTTAATATCTTGAATTAAAAGAATGTTGACGAAATTGATAATAATGTGAAATATGTGGAAAGAAATCGAATTATAAAATGCGGCCCAGTGCCAAGTATGAATTAACAATTGTGGCCACTAGCGCCTAAGGAATTGAAATATGGGCGTGAAATAGGGAATGAGATTATTGATGAAAAGTGGAAATGTCTTGAGTGAGACGGCTTAGCCGATCGGGCCGTGATCGGACGCCATGCCGCACACATTATGGTATTATGCTGGGAATCGAACCAAATTGAAACAAGAACGAATATTATTGGAAAAAATATCTCCAATGGAGATGACCTAGCCGATCGGGTCGTGATCGGAATTTGATCTTATTAGGACCATAAACAATAAATTAAATTAAGGAAAGCTCTTGAAATCATTCGTGATGCAATTTATAATTATTTATTTGGAATAAAATACTGAACAAATTAATAAATTGTAGAAAAATTATGGAAAAATACCAATTGCTACTAATGTATGATTTTGAGGGTATATATGCAATTTTTAAAAATATTTTGGGAAAAATTGGGTATCAACAGCTGCCCCTCTTTACCCGGAAAGGATGAAAGAGTTGTCGGGTAAAGATATGATGGCCAATTTTGACCGAGCGAAACGGTTTGAGGGATTTCGACCTACTCTAGTTTCTGAGCTGCCTATATATCTCTGGTTTTACAGGAATCAGGCCGTATGTAGTTCTGGATTCACCGGTGAAGTATACCAGTGAAATTTTCACAAGAACAGACGCAACATCTAGGGATGGGCGGGTGAACGATTTATGGGGATCTGGTTTGATATGGTTGGCAGAACTGGAGCGGGACCGCTCCTGCTGGGATAGCCATTGCTCGCCGGATTACCTACGAATAAGAGTAATACAAGTGTATATTGTGCATAAATTTAAACACGATGCAGGTTCCCATTGGACCATGAAAGCTGTCTTCGAACGATTAGGGATGACGTCCTTAGACCATGATGTCCTGGGCTATGAATTGTTTGATGAGAGATTCGTAGGCCATGAAATGATGTTCTTGGGCCATGAATATGGTGCCTCCGAACTATGACACCTTTAAATAATGATATGCAAATTGAGAGAGATCCTTAGGCCATGACATGGTGTCTTCCGGCTATGAGGATGATGCCGTTAGACTATGACGCCTTTGGACAAGTTGGCGATATTTCAGCCCATGAAATGCAATAATATGATGTCCCCAAGACAAAGCTTAGTCTTGGGAAATGGAGGACAGAGCTTAGCCCGAAGAGAAGCGAAGTAAATAATGCTTGAGAGACAGCGCTTAGTCTCGGTAAAAATTAAATTGGAGGCAGAGCTTAGCCTCATGCAAGTATGGAGACAGAACTTAGTCTCATGCAAAGGAAGACAGCGATTAGCCTTATGCAGGTGAAGGCAGAGATTAGCCTTATGCAAGGGAAGTCAGAGATTAGCCTTATGCAAGATGGAGGTAGAGCTTAACTTCGTGCAAAATGCGGAACAAAGATTAGCCCCATGCAAGATGAAGGCAGCGGCTAGCCTTATGCAAGGGAAGGAAGAGAGTAGCCTTATGCAGATGGAAGGCAAATATTAGCCTTATGCAAGATGGAGGTAGAGCTTAACCTCATGCAAAATGCGGGACAAAGCTTAGCCCCATGCAAGAGACGACAGAGAGTAGCCTTATGCAGATGGAAGGCAGAGATTAACCTTATACAAGATGGAGGTAGAGATTAACCTCATGCAAAATGCGGGACAAAGCTTAGCCCCATGCAAAATGAAGGCAGCGGTTAGCCTTATGCCAGAGAATAAATAGAAAATGATAGTGAAATTTCTTAGCTGGTAGCAGACTTCAATATTACGATTGTTGTGAGAATTGTGACTACAGAGTGTTTATTCTTTGTTCCTGCATCCAAAGAAAAATCGTGAGTTCTGTAGATGGGGAAGGTTGGTTCGTATCCCCGCTGGCTTTGCTTGACTCGTTCTTCTTGGTCTGATGATCCTGTTTATATCATCGGGGTAGCGTTTGCTAAACAAAGCTATTTTTTTTTTAAAGCAAGCATGCATGATTTTGTAAAGACGTAGTATAAAATATATTTTAAGAAATTTAGATAAACCTACGACCGTGACATGATCCAAGACATTGCAACCTCTCATGCTATGGAATTTTGAGGGTCCTCATCAAAATTCTGCCCCAGTTAGATGGGTTGACGTCTCTGACTGTTGCCTATGCTGCGATCTCTGAACTTGCTTCGGAATTTTGAGGGTCCTCCTCAAAATTCTGCCCAGTTTCAATTTGCGAGGGAAATGAGATTTTCATTGAATTATGACCGAACCCATAGAGCTGCCTACGTATCCCCTCTTAAACGGGAATCAGTTCAGGCGTAGTTCAATTTACAGCATTCGAGGAAAGCATAAAGAATTACACATAGTAGCGCTTGACTGCATTGAAATTGATTGGTTTTTGGCCAGACTTCTCCGTCCATTTCTGCAAGTATAAGATATCCTCCTATCAATACTCGGTGAACCGTGTATGGACCTTGCCAGTTAGGAGAGAATTTCCCTTTGGCTTCATCATGATGTGGAAAGATCTTTTTCAACACCAGCTGTCCCGATGTGAACTGTCTTGGTTTGACTCTTTTGTTGAAGGCTCTGGTCATTCTGCTCTAATAAAGTTGTCCGTGACACACTGCATTCATTGTTTTTCCGTCTATGAGGGCTAGTTGCTCATAACGACTCTTTATCTATTCTGCATCGTTGAGCTCAACTTCTTGTATGATTCTTAAGGAAGGAATCTCCACTTCGGTAGGAATAACAGCTTCCGTACCATAAACCAGCAAGTAAGGAGTTGCCCCAGTTGATGTACGGACTGTGGTGCGGTATCCCAGTAAGGTAAATGATAACTTTTCGTGCCATTGTTTGTGCTTTTCTATCATATTTCTCAATATCTTCTTGATGTTCTTGTTGGCGGCTTCTACAACTCCATTCATCTGAGGTCTATAGGCTGTGGAATTCTTGTGCTTGATTTTGAAAGTCTCGCACATGGATTTCATCAGATCACTGTTGAGGTTGGAGCCGTTGTCGGTGATGATTAACTCTGGAACTCCGAACCAAGAAACAATGCGGTTGCGGACAAAGTCTGGCATGACTTTCTTAATCACTACTTTGTAAGATGCTGCCTCGACCCATTTGGTGAAATAGTCAATAGCTACTAAGATGAACCTGTGTCCATTTGAGGTTGTAGGCTCAATCGGTCCAATGACATCCATTCCCCAGGCGGCGAATGGCCAGGGTGAGCTTGTTGCATTAAGCTCATTTGGGGGGTACTTTTATCATATCTGCATGTACCTGACATTGGTAGCATTTTCGGACATACTAGATGCAGTGCGTTTCCATGGTCATCCAGAAATAACCGGCTCAGAGTATCTTCTTTTCCAAGACAAAACCATTCATATGTGGGCCGCAGGTCCCATCATGTATCTCTTTAAGTAGTTTGGAGGCTTCTTTCGCATCGACACATCTCAATAATCCCAAATTGGGAGTTCTCCTGTATAGGGTTCCTCCGCTGTGAAAGAAACTATTGGACAATCTTCGAAGAGTGCGTTTCTGAGTATGATTTTCAATCTCTGGGTATTCTCCCTTTGTCAGGTATTCCTTGATGTCGTGGAACCATGGTTTTACGTCTGCTTCTTCTTCAACATGGGCACAATATGCCGGCTGGATATGGATCTTTACCGGAATAGGATTAGTGAAGTTCTTATCTGGATGCTGTATCATGGATGATAGAGTGGCCAATGCATCGGCGAACTCGTTCTGAATTCTAGGGACGTGTCAAAATTCTGTCTTTGTGAACCTCTTTCTCAATTCTTGCACATGGTGCATATACGACAATATCTTAGAATTCTTGGTAGCCCATTCTCCTTGTACTTAGTGTATTAGCATGTCTGAATTGCCAATTACCAGCAACTTCTGAATGTTCATGTCAATGGCCATGTTGAGCCCTAAGATGCAGGCTTCGTATTCCGCCATATTATTGGTGCAGGGAAATCTGAGTTTAGCGGATATCGGATAATGTTGACCGGTTTATGATACCAGGGAGGCCCTAATGCCGACTTCTTTGAAATTTGTTGCTCCATCGAAAAACATTCTCCAACCGTCATAGGATTCTGCAATATCTTCTTCTATGAACGACACTTCTTCATCGGGAAAATACATTTTCAAGGGTTCGTATTCTCCGTCCACAGGGTTCTTGGCAAGATGGTCCGCCAATACTTTTCCCTTGACCGCTTTCTGAGTCACATAAACGATGTCAAACTCACTCAGCATGATTTTCCACTTAGCCAGCTTGCCAGTGGGCATGGGTTTCTGAAAGATATATTTTAAGGGACCCATCCTTGATATGAGATATGTTGTGTAGGAACAGAAGTAATGCCTGAGCTTCTGGGCTACCCAGGTTAGAGCACAATAGGTACGTTCCAGTAGAGAATACCGTGCCTCGTATGAAGTGAATTTCTTACTCAGATAATATATAGCCTGCTCTTTTCTCCTTGTCTCATCGTGCTTCCCCAGAATGCAACCGAAAGCTCCATCTAGTACTGCGAGGTAGAGTAACAAGGGTCTACCTGGCTCTGGCGGTACCAAGACTGGTGGTGTTGACAAGTACTCCTTGATTCTGTCGAAGGCCTTTTGACAATCCTCAGTCTATTTGGTTGCATCGTCTTTCTTCAGCATCTTGAATATTGGTTCACATATGAACGTGGATTGGGCTATGAACCGGATGATATAATTAAGTCATCCCAGGAAACTCATCACATCTTTCTTGTTCTTTGGCGGTGGTAACTCTTGGATGGCTTTGACCTTTGATGGATCAAATTCTATCCCTCGGCGGCTGACGATGAACCCAAGCAAATTTCCAGTAGGAACCCCGAATGCACACTTCGTAGGGTTTAATTTCAGGTTGTATTTCCGCAATCTGTTGAAGAACTTTCTCAGATCTGCTATATGGTTGGTGGATTTCTTGGTCTTGATAATAACGTCGTCCACATATACCTCGATCTATTTATGTATCATGTCATGGAAGACAGTGGTCATAACTCTCTTATAAGTGGCCCCAACATTCTTTTGGCCAAATGGAATTATCTTATAGCAGTATACTCCCCACGGCGTAATGATAGCCATTTTCTCAGCATCTACCTCGTCCATCCAAATCTGATGGTAACCGGCGAAGCAATCCATGAACGACTGAAGTTCATGTTTGGCACAATTGTCAATCAGGATGTGTATATTTAGAAGAGGGAAATCATCCTTTGGACTGGCCCGGTTGAGATCCCAGTAGTCGACAAAAACCCTAACTTTCCCGTCCTTCTTAGGCACTAGCACGATGTTGGCTAACCATGTTGGGTATCCAACCACCCCGAGGACCTTGGCATTGATTTGCTTGGTCACTTCCTCTTTGATTTTCACACTCATGTCAGGCTTGAACTTTCTGAGCTTTTGTTTTACCGGCGGGCACATTGTATTGGTTGGAAACTTGTGAGCCACAATGGATGTACTTAGACCAGTCATGTCGTCGTACGACCATGCAAATATGTCCTCATACTCTTTCAAGAATTGTGTGTATTCCTCTTTCTCTAACGACGACAAATGGATGCTGATGCGAGTCTCTTTGACAGTCTCTGAATCTCCCAGGTTGACTACTTCAGTTTCGTCCAGATTGGACTTAGGTCTGTTCTCAAAATCCTCAACTTCTCTCACAATTTCATCGGGTATGACATCCTCTTCTTCTGAATCGCTTTCCTTTCGTTGCGTTGTCTCATTGCATGTCACAATCATTGGTTCATCAAGATAGGAAATAGTAATGCTGTATAGATAGAAGTAATGAGAGAAAAATGCTAATAATAAATATTTATTCATAAAGCGATTTTTGATAATTTAAACAAGTGTTTTAGAACATTGAAGATCTTATTGAAAAAATAGAAATGCGAAATGGAAATCATTAGCAACTGAAAATAGACAATGCTTGTTCAACCTTGCTACCCCGAAACTCGTCGAGCCCTGGATGTTTTGACAGTCCAATTCTTAAGGATTGATCTTTTGCTTACGGCCTAGATGGAAGGGCCTTCCTCCTCCTCCTCCTCGACAATAACACAACAGTCAATGTATTCATCTTCCAAGAATAGATTCTTCAAGGCTGCCAATGCTTCTTCTTCCTCTGATCCCCATATGACGTCGGCTTACTTGAAGGTCTGCTCCAGATGCGGTATAGGCTGTTCCAATGGATAATAGGGGCCACGCCATAGTGACGACCAATTCTTGTACTCTTGCCAAGTGTACTTGTATCCCAGACCAAAAATGATGCCATGGCACTTGAGCTGTATTGGCTTGGAGATTCCCTGAAGATTCTTGGCGAGTCCTTTTCCAGGCTCATACCCGGTCCATTTCAATATGATTTCGATCTTACTATCTCACCACTTACCTTTGTCTATTGCGTTGACCCGCTCGATGTGGTGGTAAGTTTCTCCGCCCAACCGTCTTCTACCTTCAACCACCGGGATGGTCTAGCGGCTATAGATAGGTTTGCTTCCATCCCCATGGATGATTACTTCTTGATGGTTCCACACAAAATTTACTGCCTGATGTTATATTGATGCCACGGCCCCAGCGACATGTATCCATGGTCTCCCCAATAACATGTTGTAGGACGCAGATATATCTATCACCTGAAATTCAACCTCGAACCATGTGGGTCCCATTTGCAGACAAAGACTGATTTCCCCAATGGTATACCTCTGAGAACCATCGAAAGCCTTTACGTTCATGGACCCTTCTCTTATCTCGTACAATCCCTTGCCCAATTTCTTGAGTGTCGTCAATGGGCAGATGTTGAGGCTGGATCCTCCGTCAATCAGAACCCAGGTGATAAAGTAATCCTCACATTGCATAGTGATGTGCAGTGCTTTGTTGTGACTTAACCCTTCAGGCGACAACTCGTCCTCGTGGAAAGTGATCTTGTGACTTTCCAGCACCTGTCCTACCATATTGGCCATTTCTCCACTGGTGATGTTATTAGGCACATATGCTTCGTTCAATACTCTCATTAAAGCATTCCTGTGCGTTTCCGAATTCTGCAGCAATGACAGAATGGATATCTGGGCTGGAGTTTTGTTCAGCTGATCGAAGACTGAGTGTTCTTTGGCCTGCACCTTCCTCCAAAGATCATCTGGGCCTGTCTCAATGATGGGTGGTTTGTTGGAAGCCTGCTTGCTGGATTCTTCCAAGTGTTCAGTTGTATAGACCCTGCCGATCCTGGTCATCCCCTATGCGGTACCAGCTTCTTCTATATTGACCTTTCCTTTCCTTCTTGCTTCAACTACGTAATCCCAAGGTATATCATTAGTGTTGAAATGCAGTGTATTTGACACCGTCACTGTTATTGGTGTGGCTACCTTTACTTCAAATGGGACGGGTAAAGTTGCAGATGGCATTACTTTGACCTCAAACGGCACAGGTGCATCTGCGGGTGGTGCCGCTTCAAACTCAAATGGGACTGACACATCTTCCTTGACATCTTCTGAAAGCTGAATCTGGACTATGATAATATTAAGTGTGACTGCTGGCTTCTTTGGATCATCACCTTCTATGATCAACCCGATCGACCCCTCTGGGTCCCATTCTTCCTCTATCTCTATCATGTTGATGCCTCCACCCCTATGGTCTGGGAGCAGATTGTTGCAGACATTGGGAGTATTTTCCTTTGCTTTAATGATCTTTTTATCAATCAGAGACTGGATCTTATCTTTCAATGAGCGGCATTCTTCAATGGTATGTCCCTTCATGCCGGAATGGTATGCGCATATTTTATTTGGATTGACCCATTGGGATGGATTTTCAAGGGTCACAGCAGGGATAAGAGTAATATAACCAACAACTTTTAATCTTTCATAAAACTGGTCAATAGGCTCAGCAATGGCAGTATATTGCTTGGACGACCTGCGATCAAAACTAGGTCGAGGTCTTGGGAAACTTTGGCGAGCAGGGGGTGACTGGAAGTGCGATAGTTGAGAGTTGTATGTATGATAAACAGGGGCTGGTTGGGAATATCTGGGATATGTGGGTTTAAAAGTAGGTGGGGGAGATGGCTGATATGTTGGTGGAGGTGCTGACGGATATGTAGGCGGGGGTGCTTGGTATGTAAGTGAGGAGGTTCGGTATACCAACGGGGATTTGGGTCCCTGTGCAACCATTACCGTTCCTATGTCCTTCTTCTTGGATATGCTCCCAGACTGCAAAGCCTTGTTCGTGGCTTGTAGTGTTTCAAAATTAGTAACCATTCCACTCTTAATCCCTTCTTCAATTCTCTCACCTAGCTTGATGATGTCACAGAATTTGTGGTTTTCAATCACCATCAGCCTCTCGTAATACTGCGGGTCTTGTGCTCGGACAAAGAATTTGTTCATTCGTTCGTCATCTAGGGCAGGCCTGAACTTGGCTGTTTCAAATCTTCAGCGAGTGTCATACTCGCGAAACTTTTTGATGGGCTTATTCTTGAGGTTCTGGATACAAAACACATCTGGTGCATTCTCCATGTTGAATCAAAACCGGTCCATGAAGTCTGTTGCCATGTTCTCCCAATTGGACCGCTTCTTAGGTCTTGGATGATGTACCAAGACAAAGCATCTCCCGTGAGGCTCCTCATGAATAACTTCATACGAATCTTCTCATCTCTTCCCACTCCAACCAATTTATCACAATAGGTCCTCAGATGGACCCTAGGATCACATGTGCCGTCGAACATCTCGAACTTAGGAGGTTTGTAACCCTCTGGTAGTTCAACATCGGGTTGTATGAAGAGATCTTCATAGTTCAACCCTTCAACTCCCTTACTTCCTTAAACGCCTTGAACTCGGCCGCTCAGTTTCTTAAGTTCTTCAGCCAAGTTCTTAATAAGCATATCCTTCTCACTGGATTCGGGTGAGTAAGAAATTGGTTGGGTGGAGTGAGGTAGGGTCTCCACGTAGATGGGGTTGTTATGATGGCCTGGTGCCTGGGCGTAGAGGTGGTCATTTGTGGAGTTTTGTGGTTCAGGGATGATCATTGGGGTGTTTCCCAGACAAGTGTTGCATTGCGGTGGAATAGTTTGATTTTTAGGTGGAGTTGTATGGTGGTGAGTTGCGGGAGTGTTTTGTTTGTTTGGGGTACTCTGAGGAGGTATGGGATTTTGGGTGTTTGGATGATTGACATCTGGAACACTGAGTGAGAAAGGTAGGTTTGCCAAATTTCGGACATGCTCAAGATCCTCTTGGAGCTTCAACAACCTTTGCTCGAGTTGTGACATAACACCGTTCTGGACCTGAGTACCTTGACCGTCAGAAGCTTCTGTTCGTTCAACTTTCACTGTGTTTTCCTTTCTGATATTGCTCAAATCTTCCATTTTGCCTTTGCCTTTGCTTTTTCTCTTAGGTGGACTAGGAGGAGGAGAAGGTGGAGGGCCCATGGATCTTGTGTGGTATGATGATGATGCCAGAATGCACGAACCAACCTTTGGGGAGGGGGATAATCAAAATAAAGAAAACAAGACAAAAACAAAAGGTAGCCAAGTCAGTGAGGATCATGAGAAAACATTTGCAGTATTTAAACACATATTGCAGGAATACAAAAGCGTGTCCTAATTTGGGAGCCTCGTTGTGCCCGAGGTAGGCCTAGCGACAAGTTGATTTGGAGAACTTAGATGTCAAAATGCCTCATTTCATTAATATAAATAGACGAATCCAAAACGACACTAAAATAATAAGCAGGAAATAAAGTCACTAATGGAACTTGGCCTTATTACATTGATAAAAGCAAAAGAGGAAAACCTATTCTACTTGATCCTAGAAGGACCTTCTCCAGACTCGGCATCCTTGATCCCATCGAACAAATTCTCTAGCTCACGCACTCCCAATAGCAGGTATGCCCTGGCCAGGTGTCCTCCTTCATTTCCCTCGAATTTCTGGTAGTCTTCGACCCTCTTGATGATTTTACCTTCCAGCTCTACTATTCCTCGCTCCAAGTATTCCAGCTTCTTGTTGTAACAGATGGCCATGTATTTCCATTCTTCGATCAACATTTTGTTGGTTTCATGTATCTCCCGGTGATCGTTCCCAGACTCGTGGATCCTCTTGCGCATCCAATTGTACTTGACCTGAGCCTCGGCACTCTCGTCTATGATTCTGTGGCCTCGACTGATTCCTGGCCTCACACTAACCCATCCAAGTCGTCTTCCAACCATGCCGGGTAGAAAGGTGCACATCCTGCATGGTACCTGTCTGGTTCAATTGTGTTCTTCTCCATTATGATCTTGCAGTGCCACATGTGTTGGGCTTGGCACTTGTAGGGAACATCATCATCCTGGAAGTCAGCTCGGAAATGGCTTATCTTATCAACCCTTGGAACAACTTGTTTTTTGCCTGCTTGTCTCATGACTCGAAGAGGAACGTAAGGATATATACCTCTTAACCCGATCAGCACTAGGTGTGGTGCATCCCTGGACCTGACGATGAATTCATCTGTTGGGAACCACTCAAACATCCATTGTACCTGCTCCTCAGTTAGGTTATCAAAGAACTCTACCCACTCCTTGGCAGTCTCTGGTTGAGAAAATCTGTCGGGAATATATGTCATCCGCTTGTGGAATGCAATGTGACCTTTCCATGCCCTTCGCGGAAATTCTTGGTGGTATTGTCCCTTTTGAGATGTTCTAAGAGCCACAGTTGCAGTAACAGATTGCAACCCTCAAAATTCTTAGCTCCTCTTTGACAACATTCCAAGGCTCGGTAAATGTCTGATATGATCATAGGGACAATGCTGAAGGCTTTCCCATCAATCTCCTCCATTAAGGCCTTGGTTACCACGGCTAACCTAGTTTGAATCCTTTCCTTCTTTGTTGGAAACACGATCAACCCCATAAAGCGAACAATGAATACAAATACCCTACAGTGGATATGACCCAAAGATGTGATGGAAAACTTGTCGTGATAGGTACTGTATGATTTGCTGTGAACGTACCTTTCGTATAAGTGCTCGAAGGATATGTGTGACTGTTTCAAACACTCTAATTCAGCGTTCTTCTTTAAACCCATCATTTTCAGAAAACCTTTGCCTGTGCGGTTCTCAGGCACCAACAGCCCAGGGGTTTCCCAAACTAATCCAGCTAGTCCTCCTATCTCTTCTAGAAGCGGTGTCATTATAATATTTCAAAAGCGGAATACGGATCTTTTACTATCCCAAAATAAGGTGGCAGCCTCGATCAACATGTTGTTGGGTTGGATGTCTAGGATGGACGGTAAATTGCCCAGGTATTTCTTGACGTGTTTCTTATCACGGGAGTGAATATCCTCCCACCAGTTCAGGAGCATTAGAGGGATATTGCTAACCATACCGAATCTGGGGACCTCGTGCCTCATTTTCTGTATGACAAAAATAGTTAGGCCCTTAACCCACCAGACTCGACTATTTATATTTATGATTAACATACAAGCATTTAATTCTCCAAATAAATGCACAAAACGTGATTGCATCCGTTAGGATTATGAAAACCCCGATGTACTTTGGACGAGGCTGTTTTAAAGGGTTATTGTGCGTACGACACATTAATCCGGCGAGGTTTGACCATGATGCATGCACAATATAACAGAGTAAGGTTTCTATGGGGTTTTAGACTGGTACCCTTGAGCGGACAACTCAAGGAGGAAAGCACGAAACCATCGACTGCACCACTGATCGACTGGTTTTACCGCAAATAAGCCTTTCCGAATTTAGGGTGTGATATAAATAGGAAGGGCACAACCACTCATCAAGCATTGATATAAGATTTATATTGGCACGAGTGGAATATGATGTTGAGCATGATTATACAACAATAAATAAGCAATAAAAGCATGTTGTCATGTATTTGCACGTTATGAAAGCGATAAATACAACAATTATAATTTAAGGCGATTACAAAGGGAAACAAAGAAAACATGTTAGTTTTGTTCTTGGAAAGATAAATACTTAGAAGAAATAGACAATTAAAGTGAAAATAAAGGGGAAAGGGAAAGAGTGCAGATATTAGCAAAGTAAAGACAAATTCACAAAGCAGTTTGAAATGGTAAAAGCCTAAAATCCCCAGCAGAGCTGCCATGCTATCACGCCCCCTTAGTCGTAAGGGAGACATATAAGTACTGTTTGGTCGTAAAGCTTCCCCCGCTGGCGTATCATACCTGCGACTCGGGTGCGGACACATATATACCGAATTATTATAAATCTTCCCCCGCTTACGAATCGTACCTGCGAATCGGGTGCTGACACATATATACCGAATTATCATAAAGCTTCCCCCGCTCGCGAATCATACCTCCGACTCGGGTGCTGACACATATATACCGAATTATCATAAAGCTTCCCCGCTCGCGAATCATACCTTCCACTCTGGTGCTGACACATATATACCGAATTATCATAAAGCTTCCCCCGCTCACAAATCTTACCTGCGACTCGGTTGCTGACACACACACACACACACACACACATATATATATATATACCGAATTTATCAATAAGCTCAGTAGAGGCTACACTTGTGACAAGGATTAACTAACTGGGAATACGGATGCAACTTTCCACCATTTTCATACTAGCTCAAGAAGAATAAGCAACTCAAAGTACGCCTAAAGATACATATAAGGCACATAAACGCATGCTTGTGAGCCCTAAAACTACCCGACATGGCATGATAGTCGCTACGTACGAACTCTCCTCACTTGGTACACACGTAGCCCCCAACACAATTACACACAACATATTGAACACCTATGGGGACAATTCCCTCTTACAAGGTTAGAAAGGACACTCAACTCTTGCCGAATCTACTCCTCGGACCAAGAACGCGCCCGAAACTCTAAACTTGCCCCTCGAGGACTCGAAACTAATCAATCGATACGAACATATATCAAATTATATTCAAAACATGAGATTCTCCTATGAATTTGGTCAATTAACCATTCTTGAAGAAATACTAAAATCCGCCCCCGGTCCCGCACTCTCGGATTCCGAAAAATTCTCAAAGGAATCACTCACCCATAGCCTAAGGATCGTCAATATGTGATTTCTACTTGAATTCATGGCAAATAATGGATAATTCATCAAATTTCCCAAGAACCCTAAGTTACTACCCAAGTCTTGATTTTCAATGATTTAGTAGATAATTCAATTAGTAATTCATGTATTAAACTAGAACTAAAGTGGACTTAACTTACCTTATCAGTAGCTAGGTCGTGGAACCTCTTTCCCCAAGCTCCCAAGTCTTTAATGGAGGTGAAAAATGGAAGAAATGGGTAAAATCTCGAGTTTTAAATGAAAAACCACTACCTGGCCTATAGTGATTCCGCAACTGTAGCTCGAGGACCGCACCTGCGAGCTAATGCTCGCACCTGCGGAGCTGGACGAGTGGGGTTGGGGTCGCACCTGCAGAGGGATGACCGCACCTGCGGTTCCGCTCCTGCGGACCTTGGCCTGCACCTGCGAGAAAGGGAGACCTCACCTGGGGTCGCACCTGCGATACTTGGGACCGCATGAGTGGGGTCGCACCTGCGACTGGGCAACTGCACCTGCAGTTACACCAGATTAGGTGCTCCAGTAGTTGCAACAGCTGGTGTTTAGCCCCGTTTGGTGCCCGAAAGGCACCTGGGCCCTCCCGAGCCCCCGTCCAAATATACCAACAGGTCCCAAATAATAATACAGACTCGCTCGAGCCTTCGGAACACTCAAAACAATGGTAAAACTCAAAATCACACCCCAAAACCCCTAGAATCATAACTTAAGAACTTCAAGTTCTTGATTTCTATAACAATGCGCCGGACCGACCTATACTGCTCGTAATGACAACAAATTTTGCAGGCAATTCATAAATGACATAGCATAACTATTCCCGGTCTCGGAATTTCGTTCGGACCTCGATAACATAAAATCACGTTCCAAACCAAATTTCATACTTAAGGAAATTCTTATTTCTATATTGGGCACCGAAATGCTCCCGGGTCATCGAAAACCTGTTTCGAACATAAGCCGAAGTCCGAAATTATCATACGAAGCTAATGGAACTGTCGGAACTCAATTCCGATGTCGTTTGCTCAAAATGTTGACCGAAGTCAAACTTTTCCAGAAAGGCCAACCTTAAGGAACTAAGTGTTCCTATACCGCTCTAAACACTTCTGAATCCCGAACCACCCGTCCCTGCAAGTCATAAATTCACTATAAGCCACTACGGGAAGTCTTATTTAGGGGAACGGGGTCCGAATACGCAAAATGACCGGTCGGTTCGTTACATTCTCCACCTCTTAAACAAACGTTCGTCCTCTAACGAGTCTAGAATCGTACCTAAAGTGCTGAAAAGATGTGGATATCTGCTCTGCATGTCCTCCTCGGACTCCCAAGTCGCCTCCTCAACTGGTTGGCCCCTCCACTGGGCCTTCACGGAAGAAACTCTCTTGGATCTCAACTGGCGATCCTGCCTATCAATAATAGAAACTGGCTCCTCCTCGTAGCCCAACTTCTCATCCAACTGAATAGTGCTGAAATCAACCACGTGAGAGAAGTCAGTGTGATACCTCCAGAACATGGATACGTGAAAGAACGAATGAACTCATGATAAACTAGGAGGTAAAGCAAGCTCATAAGCAACCTCTCCGACTCTCCTCAACACCTCAAAAGGACCTATAAATCTCGGGCTCAGCTTGCCCTTCTTCCCGAATCTCATAATGCCCTTCATCGGCGAAACCTTCAGCAGAATATTATCTACCTCCATAAATGCTACATCACGCGCCCTCTGATCCGCGTAACTCTTCTGAATGGACTAAGCTATGCGGAGCCTCTCCTGAATTAACTTCACCCTCTCCAAAGCATCTCTCACAATATCAGTGCCATATAACTTGGCATCGCCAGGCTCAAACCACCCGATAGGAGAACGACATCGCCGACCATATAAATCCTCAAATGGATCCATCTCGATGCTGTACTGATAACTATTATTGTAAGAAAACTCAGCCAAAGGCAAGAACTGGTCTCCAAAGTCAATCACACATGCCCTGAGCATGTCCTCCAATATCTGAACTATACGCTCCGACTGGCCATCAGTATGAGGGTGAAATGCTGAGCTGAGATCTATCTAAGTGCCCATCTCCCCGTGAAATGCTCACCAGAAGTGCGAGGTGAACTGAGGACCTCGATCTGATATATAGGATACCGGCACACCGTGCAACCGAACTATCTCCCAAATGTAGATTTGGGCTAGCCTCTCAGAAGTGTAAGTAGTGTCCACAGGAATGAAATGCGCCAACTTGGTCAATCTATCCACAATGACCCAAACCGCGTCAACCTTCCGCAAAGTCTGAGGCAACCCAACCACGAAGTCCATAGTGATGCGCTGCCACTTCACTCAGGAATGGGCATCTGCTGAAGTAGGCCTCATGGCCTCTGATGCTCGTACTTAACCTGCTGGCAATAAAGACACCTGTCCACATACTGCACAATGTCTTTCTTCATCCGTCTCCACCAGTAATGCTGCTTCAAATCACGATACATCTTCGTAGCACCAGGATGAACAGAATATCGAGAGCTATGTGCCTCCGCTAGAATCCTCTCCCCAGGCCATCAACATTAGGAACACACAAACGACCCTGATGTCTCAGAACACCATCCTCGCCCATAGTAATCTCCTTGGCCCAACCCTGGACCACTGACTCCCGAAGCTCTGCTAAACACGGATCATCGAATTTCCGAGCCTTAATCTCTCCCAATAGTGAAGACTGAGCAACCACATGTGCAAGAACTCGATGAGGCTTCGAAAGATCTAATCTCACTAGGAGATTATCCAAGGACTGAATGTCCAAGGCTAGAGGTCTCTCCTCAGCTACAATGTAGGCCAAGCTACCCATACTCTCTGCCCTCCTGCTCAGGGCATCCGCTACAACATTGGCCTTGACCGGATGATAAAGAATGGTGATATCATAGTCCTTCAACAACTCAAGCCACCTGAGCTGCCTCAAATTAAGATCCCTCCACTTGAACAAGTGTTTCAAACTGCGGTGGTTTGTATAAACCTCACATAACACTCCATACAAGTAGTGCCTCCAAATCTTCAAAGCATGAACAATCGCCGCCAACTCCAAGTCGTGCACATGGTAATTCTTCTCATGAACCTTCAGCTGGCGCGAAGCATATGCAATAACTCTCCCGTCCTGCATCAACACACATCCCAAGCCAACGCGTGAAGCGTCGCAATACACAGTATACATCCCAGAACCTGAAGGCAATGTCAGAACTGGTGCTGAGGTCAATGCTCACTTGAGCTTCTGAAAGCTCGCCTCACACTCGTCGAACCATCGAAACAGGGCATTCTTTTGAGTCAATTTGGTCAATGGAGCTGCAATAGAAGAGAATCCCTCCACAAACCGGCGATAATAGCCTGCTAGGCCCAAAAAGCTCCTGATCTCTGTATCTGAAGTAGGACGTGGCCAACTATGAACTGCCTCAATCTTCTGAGGATCAACCTGAATACCCTCTCCGGATACTACATGTCCCAAGAATGCCACAGAATCTAACCAGAACTCACACTTGGAGAACTTAGCATATAGCTTCTGTTCCCGCAATGTCTGGAGCACAACTCTCAAATGATGCTCATGCTCACCCAGGCTCCGCGAATAGATCAAGATGTTATAAATGAAGACAATGACGAAGGAATCAATATACGGCCTGAATACCCTATTCATCAAGTCTATGAATGCTGCTGGGGCATTAGTCAAGCCAAAGGACATCACCAGGAACTCATAATGATCATATTTGGTGCGAAAAGCAGTCTTCGGAACGTATGAAGCCCGAATCTTCAACTGATTGTAACCCGACCTCAAATCAATCTTAGAAAACACACGAGCACCCTGCAACTGGTCAAACAAATCATCGATGCGCGACAGAGGATACTTGTTCTTAATGGTCACCTTATTTAACTGAGGGTAATTAATACACATCTGCATAGACCTATCTTTTTTCTTCACAAATAGAACTGGAGCACCCCACGGCGATACACTCGGCTTGATGAACCCCTTAGCCAACAACTCCTCAAGCTGTTCCTTCAACTCCTTCAACTCTTTAGGAGCCATACGGTACGGGGGAATGGAAATAGGCTGAGTATCTAGAGCTAAATCAATGCAGAAATCAATGTCTCGATCCGAAGGCATGCGTGGAAGGTCTGAAGGAAATACATCAGAAAACTCTCGAACAACTGGCACTGAATCAATAGTCAGGGACTCAGCGGTGGTGTCCCGCACATAAGCAAGGTAAGACAAACAACCCTTCTCGACCATACGCCGAGCCTTCATGAAGGAAATGACACGACTGGATGCACTAATTGAGGAACCCCTCCACTCCAGCCCAGGCAACTCAGGCATGGCTAAAGTAACTGTCTTGGCATGGAAATCCAGTACGACATGATAGGAGATAGCCAATCCATGCCTAGAATAACCTCGAAATCAACTATGTCGAGCAATAAAAGGCCCGCTCTGGTCTCGAACCCACAGAAGGTAATCACACAAGACTGGTGGACCCGGTCTACGACCACAGAATCGCCCATAGGGGTGGACACATATATAGGAGATCCCAAGGACTCACGAGGAACATCAAGAAAATGAGCAAATAGTGCCAAAACATATAAATAAGTGGATCCTGGATCAAATAATACTGAAGCCTCTCTACCACAAACTGAGATAATACCTGTGATCACGGCGTCTGAGGTCACTGCATCTGATCTAGCCGGAATAACATAAAATCTAGCTGGAGCACCTGAAGACTGAGCTCCCCCAGAGTGAACAGGAGCTAACTGACCTCATCCTGACTGGCCTCCCCCTCTAGGACGACCCCTGCCGACCTGTCCTCCACCCCTAGGTGGCCGGACTGCTGGTTCTGAACTCATAGGCTGATAACCCTGCTGCACTGTCTTGCCCCAAAACCTGGGACAAGCCCTCCTCACATGGCCTAAATCCCGCACTCGTAACATCTCACAGGTGGCATATCCTGTTGTCACGAAGAAGGAGAATCCTGAATGGCCGGAGAGCGATGTGAACCCTCTGGCATAACACTGAAATAAGAACTGGAGGATCTCTGGCGACTGGAGTAACCACTAGGTGAACTCTGAATAGCTGGGGGATGGTAGGAGCGCTCTGGCATGGCACTGAGCTGAGGCCTCACTGCGGCACCTCGAGGAGGTAGTAGAGGTGCTGAATATGAAGGCCTGCTGGGCTGACCACCCCCAAACTGACCTCTACTCCTAGCTGGGGCAACCCTAAAATCTCCGGAGAACCTAGCCCTCTTGTCTTGCTGACCCTGCCGCCTTCTCCTCGACCGATAACCCTCGATCCTGCGAGCAATCTCTACCACGAGCTGATAAGAAGTACCCATATCCACCTCTCAGGCCATGGTGGCTCTAATACCTGGATGCAACCCAGCCGTGAATCTCCACACTCTCTCATCGTCTGTAGGTAGTATCATAAGTGCATGGCGTGACATCTTTGAAAATCTGGCCTCATAATCTGTCACTAACATCTGCCCCTGCTCTAGCCGCTAAAACTAACGCCGCAACTTTTCCCTCTCAAAGAGTGGAATATATCTGTCCAAGAACATCTGCGTGAACTGCTCCCAAGTCACAGGAGGAGAATCTGCTGGCCTGCTGAGTATATAGGACTACCACTACCTTCGAGCTTTGCCCTCTAACTGAAATATGGTGAAATCCACTCCATGGGACACTAGGATCCTCATGTTGTGTAGTCTGTCCTTGCAACCATCAATGAAGTCCTGGGCATCCTCGCCCCACTCACCCCCAAAGGCTGGAGGGCACAATCGGGTCCATCTGTCCAACATCTTCTACTGATCGCCATCCGCAGCTGGTCTAGGCTTAGGTGCTGCTGCTACAGGCTGGACCCCACCCACGGGCAGTGTACCTGGGGTATGATATACTGCTGTTGTCTGACCAGCGGCCTGGGCAGTAGGGGTCTTGACTCCCTCTCCTGCCTGAGAAGTTGCAGGATCTGTTGGAAATAAACCAGCCTGGGAGATGGTGTCCATGAATCTCATCATACGACCCATAACCTCTTGGAAACCTGGTGTCGTCATGAAGTCCACTAGAGCAGGATCTACTGGAGGCACCTCGTCCTGCTCCTCTATGATATGGTCCTCAGGTGGTGCAACTGGAATAGCTCTAGGACGCCCTCGTCCCCTACCTCGGGCCGGTGCCCCCTGCCTCTACCACGACCTCGAGCGGCGGGGGTAGCAGTGTTGATACCCAATTTTTTCTCAAATTATTTTTAAAATTCTGCCTACATGCTTCAAAATCACTCTTAGCAATAATGAGTATTTTTCCTAATTTTTACATATTTTCATTTGAATTATTCCCTATTTATTCGATATTTGGTATTTTTCATAATTCATAAATTATGCTCTAAATAAATATCAAAATAGTTTTCAATTTAATATGTCATTTATAATCACCTTTTACTTATTAAATTTCAATTATTTCGTAAATTGACTAATCGAGTACTATTTAATTGCAATTACAATTGTTTTGCAGTTATAGCCTAATTAGTAATTTTATACCCTTAAAATCAGATCTCATGTCTTTTATATTTTTTATATTGTTTAATTACTGTAATTATACTTATTTTTAACTTAATTTCATTTTATACAATTATTAGCTATTTTATTTAATTAATTATCTATTTTTTCATGGGTATTTAATAACTAGCCACATCCCATTTAATTTCTAGCCTGATTTTAATCCAAACCCACCCAATTAATTAACCCAATTACAAACCAAACCCAAACCCAAAAATACCCAGCCCAACTAAAAATCCTACCCGGCCCAACCCCACGTCTGATCTGAACCGTTGATCACACAAGATCAACGGTCTAGACTTAACCTACCTTAATTAAACTCTAACCTAACCCCCCCTGACCCCTCATTTTAGAGACCTCTCATCTCTCTCTATCGGCCCTCTCTCTCTACTCTCTCTAGAATCTTCTGGCTCTTTACCTTCTTCGATGGCCTCAACCTTCATTTCCGGCCACTCCCAGGCTCATCCCTTCAACCACCGACCACCATGAAGCTATGTTCTCCTGTCACCTTGTCTCTGAGACCCTTTGATACTTCAACCATGCCAGAACGGCCATGGAGGCTCCTACCTAGGCGTTTCTGGCCTCCTCCGGCGAGGATCAACCCGGTGGTGTTCTGACTACCACCCTCTCTAAGTATCACACCGGGTTTTTCAGTTATCTATGGGTTCTCTCTGAAACCCTAGTTCTGACCTTTCAACTTCTCTTAAGATCTGCATTTATCTCAATGATTTTCATCTACATTTCTTAAAAAACCTGGTATTCTTCGAATGATTTTCGTTTTCTAAGAACTAGGGTTATTCAAACCCCTCTTAAACGATTTTAAACCCTGATTCCTTAGTTTTATTTTTTTACGATTCTTCTTATGTTCGCTTGTTTATTCGAGGTTTTTCTACTTTGTTTGATTCTTTGCTGAAACCCTAAATCCTTAATCAAAACATAGTTTCTGATTTTTTTTGCTTTCGATCTCTATGCTTACTTGTTCGACAAGCTTGCATGTCTTTCATGAGTGTTCTGGGTTTCGTGTGTGGTCTATGTGCTTTGTGTTTCCTGCTAGGGTTTGATTGATTTTGCTCGATACCTGTTACTTATCGAGTCTGATTGCTCGTTATTGATTGTTCACATGATTGTTACACTAATTCTATGTAATTACCCGTTAAGCTCGTGATATATGCCCTATGCCTATGATTTTGAATTGCTTCCTTATCTATGTGATTCTTTCCTTGTTTATTACTGATTCTCTGTGATTTTCAAGCGTATCTCCTTGAACCTATTTTCAGAATTCAAAATTGGTACGCTGCCCTATTTTTATGTTAATACAGACTTCCTTAATTGTATGTTATAACCTTAATACATGATTTATACTTTATTACTCTTATTATAGTAAAATCAGTTTTACAATGATTCCTTTTCCTTATTTAGCTTTGATTGTGTCCGTTTGAACTTGATTCCTTAATTAAGGGAGTCCATATCCCTAATTGATACTGATTGGACACTATTCCCATACTTGTGTTAAGCCATTATTACTTGCCTTATTTGTTTACTCGTTTTCAGCATTATAAGTACTCCCTTCTCTTTTGCGTAACGGACAGACTAACATTGGGCAGTCAAACATTTGCTCAATTCTCTATAGAATACTCTCTTGTGTTCTGCTTTTTGGCTCTTTCTCTTGTCTCTATTGTTACTCTTTGCTGCTTACTATTAGCTGGCTGCTAAGCCAAGGCTAATATTGTGCTATTCACTACCCTACTACTGCTCTTTGGTTGCATAACTGGTATGGTAGACAAATGAAGAGGAAACCGATGAAGAATTACCTTAAATCTTCAGGTGTCTGTTGCAACCCTTGATGGTTCATTGGATTATCAAACCACGAGAGTCCAGAGAGGAGTCAAAGGTAATATTATGCATATTTTTGTGGTTTTCGAATTCACCCACAACTTTATGGATCTCTACACTGCTAAAAGATTAGGTTGCAAGTTGGAAGTTATCCCACCTTTCTCTGTGGCTGTAGCCAATAGGAGTAGGTTGCATAGCTCTTACATAAGTAGGGGGTTTGTTGGAAAACGCAGGGAGTTGAATTCAGAGTTGAGATGCTAGTGATGCCATTCGGGGGAGCTGATGTGGTTCTAGGAATACAATGGCTTATTACCTTGGGAGATATCAAGTGGAACTTTAGGCTACTCAAGATGGAATTCCAGATAGGGGGTAGGAAGATCTCAGTGACGGGTAGTCAATCAAGGGAACCCAAAATGATTGGCCTTCAAAAGATGGAAAGATTGTTACACAAGACCTTGAACTTAGTATGGAGATTATAGCACATGTTCAACATGTACATAAAGAGGTTTTTTTCTTGCAATCCCAATAAGTAGAGGCTATTGGAGACTTACAAAAGCTACTTAACCAATAAAAATCTCTATTTGAGGTCCCTACCAAATTACCTCCTCAGAAGGAGCATGATCACCAAAACATATTGAAGGAAGGTGTTCCACTAGTGAATGTGAGGCCCTATAAGTATCCAGCTAGCCAAAAAAAGGAAATCGAAAAGATGATTCAGGAAATGCTTGATGCAGGAGTGATCAGACCGAGCACAAGTACTTATTCTTCCCCTATTGTGATGGTAAAAAAAAGATGGCATTTGGAGGTTGTGCATCAATTACAGATAACTCAATAGTTATACTATCAAAGATAAGTTCCCCATCCATGTTATTATGAAACTTTTAGATGAATTTGAGGGTTCCACATATTTTTCTAAATTCGATTTAAGGTCAGGATACCATTAGATTAGAATGAATGAGAAATATATTGAGAAGACAGCTTTTAGATCGCATCATGGACACTATGAATTTGTGGTCATGACTTTTAGATTGACCAATGCACCTTCCACATTCTAAAGCTTGATGAACAAGGTCTTACAACCTTACTTGAGGGATTTTATACTAGTCTTTTTTGTGATATTTTGATATACAGTACTTCATGGGCAGATCACATGGTTCATTTGTAAAAGCCTTTGAATTGCTAAGAAAAAGCCATTTGTTTATAAAATATAACTAAGTGTCAGTTTGAGAAAACAGAAGTGGAATACTTGGGGCATGTAATAAACTCCAAAAGAGTGACAGCTAAACCTCGTAAGATCAGTGTGATTTTGAGTTGGCCAGTTCCTAGAACATTCAGAGAAGTTAGGGAATTTTTGTGGCTGACATGGTACTATAGAATATTCATCAAAGGCTATGGTATGATAGCCTGACCACTGACTGAGATCCTCAAGAAGGACAAGTTTTTATGGAATGTCATGGTCAATAAAGCACTTAACGAGCTGAAGACAGCCATGACTACATCACATGTTTTTCCTCTCCTTGATTATTCCATAGAATTCATAATTGAAACTGATGCATATGGGAATGGAACTGGAGCAGTTTTGATGCTGAAAGGTAACCCCTTGGCTTTCATGAGTAGAGATTTAAGTGAGAGGCATCAACAATTATCAGTTTATGAAAATGAAATGATGGAAACTATTATTGCTGTTTAGAAATGGAGACCCTGCCTTATTAGGAAGCACTTTAATATCAATACCTACCATCAAAGTTTAAGTATCTTATGGAGAAAATGATATCCACACCAAAGCAAGAAAAGTGGTTTGCAAAATTGATGGGGTATGATTACACCATTACTTACAAGAAGCGCCATGATAACCTAGCATCATATATATTATCCAGGTTACCTAATTGTGGAGCACAGATACAGACCATATCCTTCGTCACTTGTGACTTTCTACATAAGTTCAGCACTTCTTATACAAATGATCCACATGCTCAGCAAATTATTCAGCATGTACAACAAGATCCCTTGTCCAATCTCTTGTATATTTTTAAGGATGAGGTGTCATATCGAAAAGGGAAAATATGGGTTGGTGTAGATAAAAAACTAAGAGAGTAGATCTTACCATATTTACATGATGGGGCAGTAGGTGGTCACTCAAGAATGTGTGCTACCCTACAAAGAGTCAGTCAATTTTATTTTTGGAGGAAACTAAAGGAAGATGTTTATGCCTATATTAAGGCATGCCAAGCATGCCAGAAATGCAAGGGAGAAACTGTAAAATCCCCAAGTCTGCTGCAACCATTGCCAATTCTTGAAAACATTTGGTGAGACATTAACATCGACTTCATAGAAAGTATTCCTAAGTCACACAATCAATCAGTGATAATGGTGGTAGTTCATAGATTGAGAAAATATGATCATTTCATTATCATGAAGCACCAATACACGGCAGTTCCAGTGGCTCAAGCATTTTTGGACAATATATATAAACGACATTGGTTTGCTTCAGACCATCATTAGGGATAGTGATGTTGTGCTCTTAAGCAAGTTTTGTCAAGCTATCTTTGACGTTCAAGGAGTTAACTTGCACCACTCAACGCTTACCATCCACAATATGATGGCGAGGCTGAGGTGGTCAATAAATATGTAATGACCCAATAAGTCATCTAGAGTTTTAAACCTTAATTGTGTTTTACAAAAAGTCAAATATATCATTTTAGACTTCCTCAATTTATGCGCACAGTTAGTGTCTTTTCCCGGAAGGCTTTTATGTTAAGAATTTGATAAAATGTGAAATTATGCCTTAAAAATCCATTTGAGTTGACTTCGGTTAATATTTGAAGCAGACGCACCTGGATGCATATTTTAATGATCCTGGTGGGTCCATATCATGATTTGGAAACTGGCCGTATGTCCGAAAACGAATTCAGAGGTCCCTAGCTTGGGTTATCGCATTTGTCGGAAATTTAAAGTTTAAAGGTTTAAAGAATTTATAAATTTGACTGATGTTTGATTTTATTGATATCGGGTACGTATTTTGATTCTGGAACTCGGTATAGGTCCATTACAATATTTAAAATGTGTCTGCCAAATTTGGTGCAAAACAAAAGTGATTTGATGTAATTCGGATGTCCGGTTATTAAAATAGAAATTCGTATGTTTCATTTGGTTTGGTGTCTGATTCGTAGTTCTAGGTGTTATTTTGGTGTTGTGATCATACAAGCGAGTTTTTATGAGGTTGTTGGACTTGTGTGCATATATTGTTTGGATCCCCGAGGGCTCGAGTGAGTTTCGGATAGCCTACAGACATTTTGATCTTTAAACAAATCTGGTTTTTGAGCTTCAACTGTCATCTGGTGTGTTGTGCTTCGCGATAGAGAAGGGGGTCTTGGACAGGGGAGGACTTTGTTCTATCGCGAACGCGAGACCATATTCGTGAACGCAGAGCATTGGGCAGGGGGGAGAGTGGTGTAACGACCCGGTCTGTCATTACGTAAAATCTGCATTATAATTGTTGTTATTGACTTTTTATAGATTGGTTATAATGTAATTGATGTATTGGAATTGATAGGCTTGAAATCGAATGGTTTTAGTGGGAGTTCAGACAATTAGCCTCTAAAAATAGCCTTAATATGGGAAAGTCAACTGAGAGTTGACTTATTGGTAAACGACCTCAGAATGAGGATTTTATGGCCCGGATAGCTTCGTTAGGTGATTTGAGACTTAGGAGTGTGTTCAGAATAATTTTGTGATGTCCGGTGTAAAATTAGGCTTCAATTGGCGAAAGTTAGTTTTTGGCGATTTCCAGACGACAGTGGAAAATAGGCTATCTGGGTCGGAATGGAATTACCACAGTTGGAACAGGTTCGTAATGTCATTTTGGACTTGCCCGCAAAGTTTCAGGTCAATCGGAGTTGTTTTGGATAGTTTCGGCGTCATTGGTGGATTTTAGAATTTTCGAAGTTCTTAGGCTTGAATCCGATGCGAATTTGGTATTTTGATGTTAGTTTTGGTGTTTTGAGGGTGCAACTAAGTTTGAATGATCATTTATGACGTGTTGGTATAATTGGTTGAGGTCCCGAGGGGCTCGGGATGGATTTCGAATGAATAACGGGAAGTTCGCAATTGGGAACTTGCAGCAAACAGCTACTGATGCTTTTCTTCTGTGATTTCCGCACCTGCGGATGTTTGATCGCAGGTGCGGGGTCGCATGAGAGGCAACATGCGCGCAGGTGCGAAGTTGGGTGAGATGAGGGAATTCCGCAGCTGCGAGGTATTTTCCGCACCTGCGAAGCCGCACTTGCGGAAGGACAAGCGCAGGTGCGGAGGTCGGGTTTTGGGGATTCTCCGCAGGTGCGGACCTGGGACCGCAGGTGCGCTAAAGTGGCCGCAGGCACAGAACCACTGTTCAGAAGTATAAACTAAACCCTCCGCGACTTAAACCTTATTTTTACACCATTGTTGTACGGAAAGGAGCTCTTGGGGGAGATTTTGAAGAGGGAAATTCTTGTTCTTCATAGAGGTAAGTGTTCTAGTCATTAAAACTCGATTATGGGTGATTATAGAGCATAAAACCAATGTAAGTTCATGGAAAATCAGTAGAAAAATTAGTTTTTTTAGGGCTTGAGATTATGAGACCTTCAAGGGTCGATTTGAGGGGTCAAACGAACTCCGATTTTGGTTTTCTTTATATGTACAGACTCGTGAGAGGACGAAGAACACTTTTGTACAAAACTTTATGAGTTTCAGGACGCGGTCTTGGGGGGTCGGGTTTTGACCAATTTCGGATTTTTGAGCTAAATTTGATATCTTTCGATTGGAATTCATTGCTTAAGCATAATTTGATGATAAAGGTATGATCTTTATAGATTTGGAGCGCTCGTAGGTTGATACGAGAGGCAAGCGTTTTGCGGAATAGTTTTCGGGCTAGTTTTGAGGTAAGTAATGTCTTTAAATCCTGTCCTGAGGGTATAAAACCCCGGACTATGCACCCTTTCACGGGTTTTGAAATGCAAAGGTTGAAACTTTGGAGATATATTCCTTACTTAGGCGAATATTGAGTTGCGAAACGGCTTTTAAAGCTTATTTCCAATAGTACTATATATACTTGATATGATTTGGGCTGTGAGCCATGTTTGGGGCCTAGTGTCGATCTGTTTACCCCTTGGGGGATGTTTTTACTATGTTCCTCACTGATATGTTATGATTTTTCATTCAGCCTTTTCTGTGAAATTGTTTTGACACTCAGAGTATTTTGATACTACTTCTTGAAAATGAAACACTGTTTTTGGGTCGAGAACCCGGTATATTACGGCCTGAAGGGCAAATTGAGAGTGTCTGACTGAGTGAGGCTGCTGGCCTATATTGTGAGGATGATATGATATGAGTAAGGTTGCAGGCCTATATTGTGTGTGATTTATGCCATGATGTGGCTTATTATAGCGCTTGGGCTTTAGGAGCCCCTCCAGAGTCTGTAACACACCCCTAGTGAGCGTCGATACCGATTGCGTGATGCCCGCGGGGCTTATGATGAGTGATGGTGAGAATGCCTGATGGGGCAGAGTGATTGTGAGGTTTCCTGATGGGCAGAGTGATTGTGAGGTTGCCTGATGGGCAAAGTGATTGTAAGGTTGCCTGATGGGCAGAGTGATTGTGAGGTTGCCTGATGGACTGACACTGAAAGAAATTGTTGCGAGAAATGATTATGGCCCGAGGGGCAGTTTTATGAATATTTTTACTAAGTTTTCAAACTATGATTTACTTCGTTTTCAAACTGCTTTTACTGAGAATTTTATGGAGATATACTGATATTGCATTTGTTTTTTTCAGGGATTTTCTGGAAACTGATCTCGAACTTATGTATTTGCTGAATAATACCTGGTGACTTGGTGTTTTACTGGCTTTTTTTGTGGAATTGTGTATATGTTCTATGTGTTCATATTACTCAGAATGTGATTTCTTTTCATTACTACTGAGTTGGCGTACTCATAAAGACTCTCTGTGCCTCTGTGCACAGATTCAGGTACTAGCTCGCAGCGGTAGCTGACGCAGGTTCGAAAGCAGCATTTCACGGGGTTTCAAGGTAGCTGTCCAGCGTCCACAGCTTCTCCATTTCCCTTCCTTATTTAGTCTTAGCATTTGATTCAGAGACATATATTATAGTTTTAGCAGAGTTAGATTTATTTATTCTTAGATGCTCATGACTATTGACTCCAGTTCTAGGAGGTTGTTTAGAGTTGTTTAGTTCATTATTGGGGGAGCTAGACTTATATATTTAATTTATTTATTATGACTGTTGTTTATTGTTATATTGTGAACTGTTATAATTGAATAAATGCATAGTAAAGTGATGGTCGGCTAGCCTAGTTCCACGATAGGCGCCATCATGGTTTGTTAGGATTTGGGGTCGTTACAGGGGGGGTTTGCTCTTCGCGAACATGACCAATCACACTCGAACGCGTAGCTTTAGATAGATTGGGCAGGGAGGTTGAGGTAACTCTACGCGAACGCGAGCTCAGTCTCCCGAACGCGGAGGTGAGGCTGGCTAGACCTTCGCTAACGCGTGGAGTTACTCGCGATCGCGTAAGCCTGTTAGGACATGCTCTTCGCCAACGTGTCATGTTTCACACGAGCACGATGAACACCTGACGGCAGTGATTTAAAACAGTCCCAAAACGGGATTTCTCCCATTTTTCATAAACCTTCCATTAGAGCTCGGCCTAGAGGCTAGTTTGAAGAGAAAACTCAACACCAATTCATAGGTTTGTACACTTTAACTAATTATCTTCCATTTTTAATATTACCAATTAACTTCTAGCCCTAATATGTGTTCTTTCATGGTATAAATTGGGGATTTGGGTAAAATTAAGGAATTTCGTAAATTGGAATCTAGACCACAAATTGAGGTCGGATCTCAAAATAAATTGCATTACCGGGCTTGGGGTGAATGGGTAATGAGGTTTTGGTCCAAATTTCGGGTTTGGACCAAGCTAGTTCAAGAGTTAATCGCTGGTTGATAATTTGCTAGATTTGGTTGGCTCAGAGTCTACTCGTAGGGCAACGCCGTGGTTGAGCTTTGAGTTGATTTTTGGAGCGAGGTAAGTGTCGTGGTTAACCTTGACTTGAGGGATTATAACGTGTTTGTCTATTTTGATACATATTAAATGTATCAGATTCCATTCACCCCACGGTTGGGAATTAATGATTGGCTCTATCTATACAGATTTTGGATTTGTTCATAATTAACAAATTATATCTGTTCTTGTTTCCACCTTTCCAGTCGTTCTCGATACAATTTTTATATATTGGATTTTTCGTTATTTAAATCGTCTGTCTCCGTCACTTGTAGTTATTTGTTGGGTACAACGTATATGTGAGGTGACGAGTACTTGTGCATTGTTTTTGGGTTAAACCATGCGGGTGTGACTTGTTTCTTGTGATTTATTTCCTTCTTTAACTATGATATCCATGCTTAGACAAGTATATTACTTAACCGATCGTTCTATCCGCATTTGCGAACTAGTTGTGATGATTGAGAATTATTGGAAATTAAGGTTTGGTATAGTGGAAATGTTGTTGATGCAAGGTTTATTCTTGCTTATTCTTTCTCCCAATTGTTATATATTCATTGCTACATGGTAAGGGAGGGTGTTAAATCACGAAGGGTGATGTCGTGCCAATTATTGTTTCATTTATTGATTTATACATCGTGAGAAAGAGAGAGTTAAAGTACGAAGGGTGATGTCGTGCCTCATTTAATGTTTCGTGATGAAATTGAGAGTAAACGCACGAAGGATGATGTCGTGTCGTATTTATCATTTTGTGGAGAGATTGACAGTTAAAGAACGAAGGGTGATGTCGTTCCATTATTATTGTTTCAGGGTGAGTTGAGATTAAAAGCAAGATGGGTGATGCCATGCAGTCTTTATTCATTATGATTATCCATTTTCATTGGTTGAATGTTTATTGACTGTTTCATGTTATCCTTTCCTATTGTAGTTGCCGTATTTTTTACCCCTTTTCGCATGTCCCCTCCCACTAGTATGTGTTTAATCTTTATTTTTTGTTATGTTGTGTATATGTTCTCATTCTTACAGGTTTAATTTCATGAGTGTTCTGTCATAGCCTTGTCACTACCTCGTCGGGGTTAGGCTCGATACTTATGGAGTACATTGGGTCGGTTGTAGTCATACTACACTATGCACTTTTTGTGCAGCTTTTTGTACTAGTTCTAGCTGTCCATGAGGTTCATCAGCTCGAATTAGCTTATTTTGAGACTCGAGAAAGATTTGCTGGCGTCTGCAGACCTTGAAGTCCCCTTCCTCTTTCCTTTGTTATTGTTCATTTCATTCGATACATTTGTATTTATTTTAGACTTTATTTGTAGAACTTCTAGAAGCTCATGCACTTGTGACCACAAATCTGGGTTGTACTTATATATTATTGGTTATTATTCCACTTCGTACCTTATTTTAGTTTCATTTCAGTTTAATTGGTTTTACCTATTTGAATTTATTAAAACTGGCTTAAAGATTCTCTAACGTTCGCTTGCCTAGCAAGCAAAATGTTAGGCGTCGTCACGGTCCCAAAGGTGGGATTCTGGGTCGTGACAAGTTGGTATCAGAGCACTAGGTTGCCTAGGACTCACGAGTCACAAGCAGGCTTAGTAGAGTGTGGAGGATCGGTACGGAGAGGTCAATACTTATCTTTCATAGGCTATGGCGTTTAAGAGCAAATTTCACTTATTTTCTTCTCTGTCGTGCGATATTATTCTATCATATGATTAAACTCTTCTATTCTTGTTCTCTCGCAGATGGCGAGAACACGTACTGCATCTTCAACTAGACAGCATTCAAAGCCCCTAGTTGCAGCTCTTACTAGGGGTAGAGGTAGAGGCTGAGGTCGTGCTAGAGGCCGAGGCAAAGGTAGATCTCAGCTTAGAGATTGAGCAGCAACACAAGCAGTGGAGACTTAGGTAAACTTTGATGAGGTGGTTCCAACTTAGACTATACCTATTAGACCAGCACAGGTCTCGCCGGAGTTCACAGCCACTCCAGTACTTAAAGACGCTCTAGTCTGTCTGGTGGGCCTTATGGAGAGTGTGGCCTAGACCAGTACCTTCCCGGTGGCACCAGCCGTCTCTCGCGCTAGGGGAGGAGCACAAACTCCCACCACTCACACTCCTAATCCGATGGCTCCCAGTATTAGAATCCAGCATCCCCTCCAATTGGGTAGTTCAGCCGGTTGCTGCGGCACATGCCAATAATGGACCCGCTATGTCTTCTGAGGATTTATTAAGATTGGAAAAGTTTACTAAGATATTTCCAGTTCACTTTAGTGGTGCACCTTCTGAGGACCCACATGATTATCTTGAATGCTGCCCTGAGGTGCTGCGGAACATGGGTATAGTTGAGACTAATGAGGTCAATTTTGTTGTAATTTAGATAACGGGTTCCATCAAGAGGTGGTGGAGAGATTATATATTGACCAGACCAGCTGGGTCGCCTGCACTTACTTGGGATCAATTGTCACAGCTATTTCTAGAGAAGTTAATCCCTATCACATTGAGAGAGGATTACCGCAGGCCGTTCGAGCGTCTCCAGTAGGGCAGTATGATTATTACTTAGTACGAGATTCATTTTGTGGATCTATCCTGTCATGATCTTCTTTTTCCTCCTACTAAGAGAGGGGGGGGGGTGATAAGGTTTATTAATGGACTCACTCACCCTATCAGGATTCAGATTGCCAAGGAGACCGGGGGTGAGATTTCCGTTTACACGTGTTGCTAAGCGGATCAAAATGGTTCTTGCACAGGAGAGAGGGCAAGGGTCTGATAAGAGACATCGTCATTTCGGTGGATTCAGTGGAGCCTCATCTGGAGGCAGGGGTATTTTTGGTATCCTCCCAGGCCATTTCACTCAGCACTCCAGGCATCTCACAGTGCTTCAGGTGGTCGCGGCCCTCATATATTTCATCCTGACCAACTAGCCTATAATGCACCACCAGCTCCTATTAGTGCACCTCTTCTCCAGTGTTTTTAGAGTGGTTACTTAGGTTGACAGGGTCAGTTTCAGGGTCAACAATCACAGTAGCCGAGGTCCTGTTATATTTATAGTGACTCGAGGCACATCTCTAGATTTTTCCCTGGGGCACCGGGTAGTTCACAGTAGAAAGATTCTCGTGTCATGGTATCGGCACCGGTATCTTCACCGCCCACTCAGCCAGATAGAGGTAGCGACCACACAACTAGAGATGGAGGTCAAGCCGTTGGAGGTGGAGGCCATCCTGTTAGAGGTCGTCCTTGAGATGTGGCTCAGAGTGGTGGGTCCTAGCCCCGATGTTATGCTTTTCTAGCTAGGCCCGAGGGTGAGTCATTTGACTCTGTTATCACATGTATTGTTCCAATTTTCCATGGGGATGCTTCATTTGTATTTTATCCGGGATAAACTTATTCCAACGTGTCAACTTATTTTCCTTCATATCTGGTTGTGCCTCGTGATTATTTGAGTTCTCCTGTGTATGTGTCCAAACATGTGGGGAATTGTATTGTTATAGATAGGGTCTATCGTTCTTGTGTGGTTACTACTGGGAGTCTCGAGACTAGTGTAGATCTTCTACTTCTTGACATGGTAGATTTTGATGTCATCTTAGGTATGGATTTGTTGTCACCTTATCATGCTATGTTGGATTGTCAAGCAAAAACTATGACCTTAGCCTTGGAGGTGTTGACTCGATTAGAGTGGAGGGGGACTCTTGGCCATTCTACCGGTAGTATTATCTCTTATATGAAGGCTCGACATACGGTCGAGAAGGGTGTCTAACTTATTTGGCCTATGTTTGTGATTCTAAAGCGGAGGTTCCTTCCATGGATTCAATGCCTGTTGTTTGTGAGTTTCCAGAGGTATTTCCTACAGACCTGTCGGGGATGACGCCCGATAAGGATATTGATTTCTGTATTGATTTGGTTTCGGGAACATAACCCATTTCTATTCTGCCGTACCGTATGGCCCCACCAGAGTTGAAAGAATTGAAGGAGCAGCTAAAAGATTTTCTTGATAAGGGCTTCAATAGACCTAGTGTCTCGCCCTGGGTGCGCCTGTATTGTTCAAGAGGAAGAAAGGTGGATCGATCAGGATGTGCATAGACTATCGAGAGTTGAACAAAGTCACCATCAAGAACAAGCATCCACTACCAAGGATTGATGACTTATTTGATCGGCTTCAGGGTTCCAAAGAGTTTTTTGAAGATTGATTTGAGGTCTGGCTACATCAGTTGAAGATTAGGGCATTCAATGTCCCTAAGACAACCTTTTGGACTCGGTATGGGCATTATGAGTTTCTAGTGATGTCATTTGGGATGACAAATGCCCCGATAGCATTTATGGATTTGATGAACCGAGTGTCAAGCCCTATTTAGATTCCTTTGTAGTTGTAATTATTGATGATATCTTGATATATTCCCGCATTCAAGAGGAGCACAAGAAACATCTTCGGATTGTACTTCAGACTCTGAGGGATAACCAGTTTTATGCAAAGTTTTCAAAGTGGGAGTTTTGGTTAGACCCAATAGCCTTTTTGGGGCATGTCGTATCCGTAGAGGGCAAAAGATGGATCCTAAGAAGATTGAGGCAGTTCATAACTGGCCTAGACCTACTTCAGCTATAGAGATCCGGTGTTTCTTGGGTTTGGCTGGCTATTACTGCCGGTTTGTGGAGGGGTTTTCCTCTATAGCAGCCCTATTGATAAAATTGACCCAGAAGGGTGCCCCGTTCAGATGGTCAGACGAGTGTGAGTTGAGCTTTCAGAAGCTCAAGACTGCTTTGACTACGACGTCGGTGTTGGTGTTGAGAACCATTTCAGGATCTTACACGGTGTATTGTGATGCATATGGTGTTGGGCTCAGTGCAGTATTGAAGCAGGATGGAAGGGTGATCGCATACGCATCGCGATAGTTGAAGGTTCATGAGAAGAATTACCCTGTTCATGACTTAGAGTTGGCATCCATTGTTCATGTGCTAAAGATTTGGAGGCATTATCTTTACGGTGTGTCGTGCGAGGTATTCATGGATCATCAGAGTCTATAGTATCTCTTCAAGCAAAAGGATCTCACTTTGAGTCAGAGAAGGTGGTTGGAGCTGTTGAAACACTATGATGTCACCATCTTGTATCATCTCGAAAAGGACAATGTGATGGCCAATGCCTTGAGTACAAAGGTAGTGAGTATGGGCATCTTTGCGTATATTCCAATTGGTGAGAGGCCGCTTGCTACAAGTGTTCAGTCTATGGCCAATCAGTTCATGAAGTTAGATGTTTTAGCCCAGTTATGTTCTAGCTTGCACAATCGCTCGGTCTTCCTTGTTTGAGCGCATCAGAGAGTGGCAGTATGACGACCCTTACTTGTTTGTTCTTAGGGACACAGTGCGGCACAATGGTAAAGTAGGATACTGTTGGAGATGATGGAGTTTTGAGGATGCAGGGTCGTATTTGTGTCCCCCATGTAGATGGACTTTGAGAGTTGATTCTTGAAGAGGCCCATAGTTCCCCATATTTTATTAATCCGAGCGCCGCCAAGATGTATCAAGACTTATGACAACATTATTGGTGGAGAAGGATGAAGAAATATATAGTTGCATATGTAGCTCGGTGTCTAAATTGTCAGCAAGTAAAGTATGAGCATCAGAGATCTGGTGGGTTGCTTTAGAAGTTAGAGATTCTGGAGTGGAAGTGGAAGCATATCACTATGGATTTTGTTATAGGACTCCCATGGATTCAGAGCAAGTTCGATGTGGTATGGGTCATTGTGGACAGGCTGACCAAGTCAGCGCATTTCATTCCTGTGATAGTTATCTATTCTTCAGAGGTTGGCAGAGATCTACATCCGCGAGATAGCCCGTCTTCACGGTGTGCCCGTGTCTATCATTTCTGATCGAGGTACGCAGTTCACCTCGCACTTCTGGAGGGTAGTACAATGTTATTTAGGCACGCAGGTTAAGCTGAGCACAACATTTCATCCTCAAATGGACAGACATACGCGCACTATTCAGATATTGGAGGATATGTTTCACGCTTGTGTTATAGATTTCAGGGGTTCTTGGGATCAATTCTTGCCACTTGCGTAGTTTTCCTACAACAACATCTACCAGTCGAGCATTCATATAGCTTCCTATGAGACATTATACGGGAGGTGGTGCTGGTCGCCAGTTGAATGGTTCGAGTCTCGATTGTTGGGTACGTATTTGGTACAAGATGCCTTGGATAAGGTCAAGATTATTCATGATTGGCTTTGCACAACTTAGTCTAGGAAGATACGTTATTCTGATAGTCGAGTTTGTGATGTTGCATTCATGGTCGGAGAGAGGGTATTGTTTCGGGTTTCAACCATGAAGAGTGTGATGAGGTTTGGGAAGAAGGGAAAGTTGAGCCCTAGGTATATCGGACCCTTTGAGATTCTTGAGAGAGTAGGTGAGGTGGCTTACAAGCTCGCATTCCCACCTAGTTTATAGCAGTCCATCCGGTGTTCCATGTGTCTATGATTCGGAAGTATCACTATGATCCATCCCATATGTTAGATTTCAGCTCAGTCAGTTGGACAAGGATTTGACTTATGAGGTGGAGCTAGTGGCAATTCTAGCCCACAAGGTTCGACAGCTGAGGTGAAACAGTTATCCTTCATATCGAGTGCAGTGGAGAGGCCATCCGGTTGAGGCATATTCTTGGGAGTCCGAGTCGGACATGCGGAGTAGATATGCACACCTTTTCACCAGTCCATGTACTTTTCTATGTCCAATTGAAGGCGAACAATTATTTTAGAGGTGGAGAATGTGATGACCCAATGGGTCATCTAGAGTTTTGAACCTTAATTATGTGTTTTGAAATCTCAAATATCTCATTTTAGCCTTCCTCGGTTTGCATGCGCAGTCCGTGTATTCGGGGTACTTCCTCGGTTTTCATGTGAAAAAATTGATAAAATGTGAAATTATACCTTAAAAACCAATTTGAGTTGACTTCGATCAACGTGTTGAGCAAACAGACTCAGATCTCTTTTCTGAAGGTCTCGGTGGGTCCGTATCATGATTTGGGACCTGGCCGTATGTCAGAAATCAAATTCGGAGGTCGCTAGCTCCGATTATCGCATTTTGTTGGAAATTTGAAGTTTAAAAGTTGAAAGAATTTCTAAATTTGACCGATGTATCACTTTGTTGATACTGTGTCCGTATTTTGGTTCTGGAACTCGGTATAGGTCTATTACTATATTTATGACTTGTCTGCCAAATTTGGTGCAAAACGGATGTGATTTGATATGATTCGGATGTCCGTTTTTAAGAATAGGAATTCTAAAGTTTTATTAAAAATTTCATTTGGTTTGGTGTCTGATTCGTAGTTCTAGGTGTTATTTTTGTGTTTTGATCATGCGAGTGAGTTTGTATGAGGTTTTTGGACTTATGTGCATATATGGTTTGGAGCTCCGAGGGCTCAAGTGAGTTTTGGATAGCCTACGGACCTTTTGATCTTTGAAAAAAATCTGGTTTTTGAGCTTCAGCTGTCATCTAGTGTGTTGTGCTTCGCTATCACAAAGGGGATCTAGGACTGTGGAGGGATTTGTTCTACGCGATCACGAGACCATAGTAGCGAACGTGATGCATGGAGGGAGTGGGACCGAGGTTTACTCTTCGCAAACGCGAGAAGTCACACGCGAACACGTAGCATTAGGTAGGCTGGGTAGGGGAGTTACGGTAACTCTACGCAAACGCGAGCCCAGTCTTGAGAACGCGGAGGTGAGGCCGGGTTGACCTTCATGAATGCGTGGAGTTACTCGTGATCGCGTAAGCCAGTTAGGGCAAGCTCTATGCGATTGCGTCAGGTTTCACGCGAACACGATGAACACCTGCCACTTGCGATTTAAAACAGTCCCAAAACGGGATTTCTCCCATTTTTCATAAACCTTCATTAGAGCTCGGCCTCGAGGTGATTTTGAAGAGAAAACTCAACACCAATTTATAGGTTTGTACATTTTAACTCATTTTCTTCCATTTCTAACATGACCCATTAATTTCTAGCCATAACCTTCGTTCTTTCATGGCAGAAATTGGGGATTTGGGTAAGATTGGGGATTTTTGTAAAATTGGAATTTAGACCTCAAATTAAGGTCGTATTTCGAAACAAATTGTGTGACCGGGCTCGGGGGTGAATGGGTAATCGGGTATTGGTCCGAGTTTCGAGTTTGGACCAAGCGATCCTGGGAGTTGACTTTTTCAATAATGACCTAAATAGAACCTATCTCATTCGTGGGTAGTTCATAAGGCTTATTTGGAATCGTTGGTTGATAATTTGCTAGAGTTGTTTGGCTCAGAGGCTTGTTCGAAGGGCAAAGTCGTTGTTGACCTTTTAGTTGATTTTCGGAGCGAGGTAAGTGTCATGGTTAATCTTGACTTGAGGGATTAGGACTTGTTTGTCTATTTTATACATGTTAAATGTTGGGTACAACGTATATGTGAGGTGACGAGTACTTATGCGTTGTTGTTGGGATAAAACATGCGGGTGGGACTTGTTTCTTGTGATTTATTTCCTTCTTTGATTATGATATCCATGCTTAGACTAGTTTATTACTCCCTCCGTTTCAAATTAGATGAGGTAATTTCCTTTTTAGTCTATTCCAAAATAAATTCTAAATTTGGAATTATTTCAACTTTAAACTCTTCATTTCACCCATTTTACCCTTAATGAGAAGCGTTTATAACCACAAACTTCTTATGGACCCACAAAACTTTAACCCTTAAGCTCTTAAGACCACACGTTTCAAGAGTCTTATTATTTTACTTAAACTCCGTGCCGAGTCTGACTACCTCATCTTAATTGAAACAGAGGGAGTATTTAACTGATCGTTCTTTCCGCATTTATGAACTGATTGTGATAATTAAGCATTATTGGAAATTGAGGTTTGGTATAGTGGAACCATTTTTGACTTAAGGCTTATTCTTGCTTATTCTTTCTCCCAAGTGTTATATATTCAATGCTACATGGTAAGGGAGAGTGTTAAAGCACGAAGGGTGATGTCGTGCCGATTATTATTTCATTTATGGATTTATACATCGTGAGGAAGAGAGAGTTAAAGTACGAAGGGTGATGTCATGTCGTATTGATTGTTTCATGATGAATTTGAGAGTAAAAGCACGAAGGGTGATGCCGTGTCGTATTAATCATTTTGTGGCGAGATTGACAGTAAAAGCACGAAGGGTGATGTCGTGCCAGTCTTATTGTTTCAGGGTGAGTTGAGAGTAAAAGCACGATGGGTAATGTCGTGCAATCTTTATTCATTATGTTTACCCATTTTCATTGGTTGAAGGTTTATTGATTGTTTCATTCCTTTCCTGTTGTAGTTACATTATCTTGTACCCCTTTTTGCATGTCCCCTCCCACTAGTACGTATTTAATCTCTATTTGTTGTTATGTTGTATATATGTTCTCGTTTGTGCAGGTTTAATTACGTAAGTGTCCTGTCATAGCCTCGTCACTACCTCGTCGGGGTTAGGCTCGACACTTAGGAAGTACATTGGGTCGGTTGTACTCATATTACACTCTACACTTCTTGTGCGGATTTTGGTACTAGTCCCAGCTGCCCGTGAGGTGCATCAGCTCGGATTAGCTTATTTGGAGACTCGAGGTAGATCTGCTGGCGTCCGTAAATCTTGAAGTCCTTCCTCTTTCCTTAGTTACTGCTCATTTCATTCGAGGCAGTTGTATTTATTTCAAACTTTATATGTACACCTTCTAAAAGCTCGTGCACTTGTGACTCCAGATCCGGGTTGTACTTAGATATTATTGGTTATTATGCCACCTCGTACCTCGTTTTAGTTTCATTTCGTTTTACTTTTTGGAATTGATTAAAATAGGCTTAAAAATTCTCTAACGTTGTCTTGCCTAGAAAGTGAAATGTTAGGCGCTGTCATTGTCCCGAAGGTGAGAATTACGGATCGGGACAAAATGATTAGAAGGATCCCTTCGATGCATATGTACTAACACGGTGATCCATCCCATGTGTTACTGATGATTCATGGGTTTGGACCAAGAAATCCCATGTTTTACTAACATGGTAAGCCAATTAGGCCAAGCTCTTTGCGATTGCGTCAGGTTTCACGCGAACACGATGAACACCTGACGCTAGTGATTTAAAACAGTCCCAAAACGGGATTTCTCCCATTTTTCATTACCCTTCCATTAGAGCTCGGCCTAGAGGCGAATTTGAAGAGAAAACTCAACACCAATTCATAGGGTGGTACACTTTAACTCATTTTCTTCCATTTCTAACATGACCCATTAATTTCTAGCCATAACGTTTGTTCTTTCATGGTAGAAATTAGGGATTTGGGTGGAATTGGAGATTATTGTAAAATTGGAATTTAGACCTCAAATTGAGGTCAAATTTCGAAACAAATTGTGACCAGGCTCGGGGGTGAATGGGTAATCGGGTATTGGTACGAGTTTCTGGTTTGGAGCAAGCGAGCTCGGGAGTTTTCTTTTTCAGTAATGGCCTAAATTGAACCTTTCTCATTCATGGATAGTTCGTAAGGCTTATTTTGAATCGTTTGTTGATAATTTGCTAGATTTGGTTCGCTCGCAGGCTTGTTCGAAGGGCAAAGCCGTGGTTGAGCTCTGAGTTGATTTTCGGAGCGAGGTAAGTGTCATGGTTAACCTTGACTTGAGGGATTAGGACTTGTTTTTATATTTTCTACATGTTAAATGTTGGTTACAACATATATGTGAGGTGACGAGTACTTATGCGTTGTTGTAGGGATAAAGCATGTGGATGGGTGTGATGACCCAAAAGGTGATCCTGTGCTAATTTAACAATATCAGTGTTTCGAGGCCCCGAAAGCCCTGTTAATCTCACCTTGATGTGCGTGCACAGCTCGGGTGCGTAGCCGGAAAGCCTTTATGTGAAAACTTGATAAAACATTGAATTTATGGTAATTAATTGATTAAAGTTGACTTTGGTCAACATTTTTGATAAACGGACCCGGACCCATGATTTTATGATCCCGGAGGGTCCGTAGGAAAATATTGGACTCGGGCGTATGCCTGGAATCGAATTCCGAGGTCCCAAGTCTGAGAAATGAATTTTTAAAGAATATTGTTTTCTGAAAATATAAAGGTTTTTGAAAATGAAATTTGATGTGAAAATTGTGTTACCGAGCCCGGAAAAAGTATAATATATGTTATATGAGTTATCTGTAAAGTTTGGTGTAAAACGGACTTGAAATGACGTGTTTCGGATCAAAATCGGAATAATTGAACCTTATGAAGTTTTAAGAAAATTCTATGAGTTTTGAGGTTTGGTGCATTGATTTTGATGATATTTTGGTGATAGTCTGTAGGATGATTTGGGATTCGTGTGTGTTTTTGGTTTTGCGTCCCGAGGGCTCGGGTGAGTTTCGGTTAGTTTACGGGGTGTGCAAAGTGGAAAAATCTGGTGTCGTGGGGTCAGGTCTGATGAGCTACTTTTCGCGAACGCGGGCCAATCCTCGCGAACGCGAAGAGTAAATAGGTGAGGCCTGGGGTTTACTCTACGCGAACGCGTAGAGGGACACGCGAACGCGGAGCACTGGACAGTGCTTCTATGCGAACGCGTACCCACGATGCGACGCGTAGGCTTAGGGTGAGGTTGGGGGGCAGGGTAGCGTTGTTCTTCGCGAACGCAGGCGTAGCATCGCGAACGCGGAAACCTAGGAAGTCAGACCATCGCAAACGCGGCCCTGGCTTCGCGAACGCGTAGGTCGCGGCATTTAACCCTTCGCGAACGCGGCCAGTGGCCCGCGAACGCGAAGGGCAAATTTGCCCAGTGATTTTATAATGTCAAAAACAAAAATCTTACGAGATTTAACCGACTTCTTCTCAAACCTCTTCTTCCCCACTTCCACTTAGGCGATTTTGAAGACTTCCATCACCATAGCTCATAAGTAAGTTATTCCAACTCCATTTTCTTCCATATTTCTTCAACAACCACTAGAATCTAGGTCTAAAATGGTAAAATCAAAGTAGAAATTAGGAGTTTTGGGTAGAGTTAGGGTTTATGGGATTTTGGGTAATTCAACCTCAAATTGGGGTCGAATTTCAAAACAAATTATATATTTGGATTCGTGGGGGTATGGGTGACCGGGTTTTGGGCCGAGCCTCGTGTTTGTACCAAGCGGGCCCGGGGTCAAATTTTGGTATTTTTGGAAGAATGATAGAAAATGTATAATTAGGCTTTGGGATTGAGTTATTGAATAATTATTGATGCTATTAAGTCCATTATGTCTAGATATTATCGTTTCAAAGTTTGATTCGAGAGGCAAGGCTGTGATTGAGGCTTGACTTGCATTTTTGGAGCCGAGGTAAATGTTTGGCCCAACCTTAGCTTGAGGGAATAGGTATAGAGTCTTACTTACTATGTGTAATTCATGTCCAACGTATAGGTAAGGTGACAAGTACCTATATGTTGCGGTCAAGCATGCCCGTGGGTCTATTGTGATAAATTATACCGTGTTCTTCATGTTCTCTGTACTACGAATAATTAGTGATTTAGGAGTGATACATTGATGTTGTTTCATGACGTGGGAAACTATTGATTAATTGTTCAGTTGAGGCTCTTACTGTTGAAATTACACTTCTGAGCGAGTTTTCTAATAGCTGAGTCCCTTGCCGGGACGATAGAATTTTATTGAGTATTTCTGTACACTTGAGATTTCTTATTGTTAGTTTTCACATTATGTTGTTGTTTTATATTATTTATCACACGAGGAGACATGCCGTGCCGACTGTTTATTATTTATCGCACGAGGGGACATGCCGTGCCGAGTGTTTATTATTTATCGCACGAGGGGACATGCCGTGCCGAGTGTTTATTATTTATCGCACGAGGGGACATTCTGTGCCGATTGTTGATTATTTATTGCACGAGGGGACATGCCGTGCCGATTGCTTATTATTTATTGCATGAGGGGACATGCCGTGCCGAGTGTTTATTATTTATCGCATGAGGGGACATGTCGTGCCGATTGTTTATTATTTATTGCACGAGGGGACATTCCATGCCGATTGTGTATTATTTATTGCACGAGGGGACATTCCGTGCCGAGTGATTGTGAGATTATGCACGAGGGGACATGCCGTGCGTTTTGATTGTTCATTATCTGTGCTGAGACTTTAAATTCATGCTTTTACTTTTACATTTCAGTTGTTATCCTGTTCTACTATGCTAGTATTTATTGTCCCTTTTATCCCCAGCATGTTCTCCCCGTATATGTATTTACTTGTTTATTTCCATCGAGATTTTCCTGTTATTATATAGAATTGCAGAGGTATGAATATTGTTGTCGGTCCTAGCCTCGTCACTACTTCGCCGAGGTTAGGCTCTGCACTTACTCAGTACATGGGGTCGGTTGTACTGATGCTACACCTGCACTTCTTTATGTTGTGCAGACTACGCAGCCGGACCCAGCGGACACTAACGGAGGGAGCATTCCTTCAGTCCATTCAGGAGACATCGAGGTAGACTCGCATACATTCGTGGGCCTTGGCGTCACCTTCTAACCTTCTCTTTCAGTTCTGTCTTATTCTATAGTTTCAAAGACATCATTATGTACTTATTTTTCAGACTATTGTATTTAGTAATCTCATAGACCATTCGTGAGTATGTGACACCAGTTCTGGATTATATTTACGGGATCTATTTCAGAGCTTGTTATATAATTCGAGATCATTTAACTTTCATATTGTTAGTCACAGTTGTCGTAATTATCTTGTTCATTTTAGATGTTAATGGGTTTGTTTATTCAAAACGTTGTCTTGTCTAGCGGGTGCAACGTTAGATGCCATCACGACCTGTAGGTGGGATTTCGGGTCGTGACAATGGGACTTGTTTCTTGTGATTTATTTCCTTCTTTGATTATGATATCCATGCTTAGACTAGTTTATTACTCCCTCTGTTTCAAATTAGATGAGGTACTTTCCTTTTTAGTGTATTCCAAAATAAAAGACATATTTCTAAATTTGGAAATATTTCAACTTTAAACTCTTCATTTTACCCATTTTACCCTTAATGAGAATCGTTTATAACCACAAAAATGTCATGGCCCCACAAAACATTACCGCCTTAGCTTTTAAGATCACAAGTTCAAAAGTATTACTTTTTTTCTTAAACTCCCTGCTAAGTCAGACTATCTCATCTAAATTGAAATGGAGGGAGTACTTAACTGATATTTCCTTTCGCATTTATGAACTAATTTTGATAATTAAGCATTATTAGAAATTAAGGTTTAGTATAGTGGAACCGTTGTTGAGGTAAGGCTTATTCTTGCTTATTCTTTCTCCCAAGTATTATATATTCATTGCTACATGGTAAGGGAGAGTGTTGAAGCACGAAGGGTGATGGCGTGCCGATTATTATTTCATTTATGGATTTAGACATCATGAGGAAGAGAGAGTTAAAGTACAAAGGGTGATGTCATGTCATATTTATTGTTTCATGATGAAATTGAGAGTAGAAGTGTCACGACCCAAATTCCCCTCTGTTGGGTATCGTGATGGCACCTAGTCTTAGGGACTAAGTAAGCCTAATATATACTGAACAACAATAAATGAATAGCGTCTAACAACTTAGAAATTGAATTCTCTATAAGCTTACAATTCCCAAATCCGGTAGTACAAGTCATAAGCCTTTCTAGGAGTAGTTATACATAATAAAGACATCACTGTTCCGGAAATTAATGAAATAATGGAAATAAATACAACAGAAAGTGACTTCAGAGCCTGTGAGCGTCGAGCAGGTACACTTTTAAGTCTCCAGCCATACCGAGCGTAAGTATCAAAACGACCTAGTCCGAAGTACCTGGTTCTGCACAAAAAGATGTGCAGAAGTGCAGTATGAGTACACCACGGTGATACTTAGTAAGTATCAAGCCTAACCTCGGTAGAGTAGTGACGAGACCAAGTCGAGACACTACAGAATATATATAACATGCAGTAATATGATTCAAATCTAACAAGAAAGGACTATCAAAGTAATACCGATAACAGAAGGATATCAAGTTGCAAATAGTAGTAAAGACAAGAGGAAAAGAAACACGAATGACAACGAGAATCCACCAAGTAAATCAAACAACAACATGTTTGGGATATGACTAAGTGTAAATGTGCTCAAGTAGGGAAAAACAATATCAAATAAACCGATCAAGTGTTTCTAGAATACGATTCCAATAATTCCAACAACTCTTCCACACACACGGCACCTTGTGACCACATCTTTCCATCTCACCTCGCACAGGCACATCCACGTACTATTCGATACATAATATCCATGACAATTACTACTTAGGATGTTCAAGAGGTTTTATATATATATATATATATCATGAAGTAAATCTATAATTTTTAGACCAAATAGGAAATCAGTGAGAAAAATAAGGTGGTTTAGAAATCAATTGAGAGAGGAAAATAACATTTTTCAAAATAAAATTCCACATCGAATAACTATCGCATTTATTATAGAGTTTATTTGTTTAAAATATAATAACAATTCCTTTGTAAGTAAAACAAAATATCAGACAAGTTGAGAAGATTAAATTGAGAAAACAGTTGAAGTGAAATATGACAACTAGTAGAAATGATAAGCATACAACTAATCGGCGGGTTCTAACTTAAAGTCACCCAAGGTAACATGATGTTAGTTCTTTTAATTTTTATAATACTATCTTTCTAACGATTCAGCAGGGCAGGAGGTAATGACACATCATAATAAATTCACTTTGAAAATCAGTAATTTGCGGAAATAAATACATAGCTCAAGGGTCGTATCAATAACAAGCTATAATCAATCCTTAAGTGAAATGTAAAACTACCAAATAACTTACACAGTTAGAGAGGAGTACATAAACACATATATTGATGTGGAGCGCATCCCTGTGATGACCCAAAGGGTCATTTTATAAATTTAGACTCTGTTCCATGCTTAATAGCCATAAAAGACTAATTTTAAATAGCTCGATTTGCGTGCACAGTCCGAGTGTGAAACCGGAAAGCTTTTATGTGAAACATATGAGAAATAGTAATTTCTAGAGTTAAAATTTGATTATAGTTGACTTTGGTCAACATTTTGAATGAACGGACCCGGATCCGTGTTCCGACGATCCCGGGAGGTCCGTAGTAAAATATGGGATTTGGTCATATTCCCGAAAATGAATATCGAGGTCCCAAGCCTTAGAAATTAATTTTTGAAAGAAATTATTTTGCTGAAATATTTATAAAATAAAGAATAGAATTAATGTTTGAAATCATTGGTATCGAGCCCGTATTTTGGTTCCGGAGCCCGGTACAGATTTTTCATAACAATTAAAGGTTAAATGTGAAATTTGGTGAAAAATGGAGTTCGTTTGACGTGATTCGGACATCCGGTGGAAACGTTATGAACTATAAGAGTTCTTGGTGAAAATGATGAGTTTTGAGGTTTAATTCTTAGTTTTACATGTTATTTTCATGATTTGATCGCACGAGCAAATTCGTATGATGTTTTTAGACTTGCGTGCATGTTTTGTTTAGAGCCCCGATGTCACGACCCGAAATCCCACCTTTCAGACTGTGACTGCGTCTAACGTTGAACCCGCTAGACAAGCCAACGTATACTACACATTAATATTTTTAAATCAATTCAACAGTAGTAAAATTAATATCCTTCAAACCTTAACTGAAATAACCAACATACTTTATAATTTTAACAGCGAAATTGTAACAATACTCTGCAAATGCGTAATGACATAGTAAAGATAACAACATCGTATGATCCCAAAACCGGGGTGTCAAAACCTCACGAACTATCTAAACTGAGTGCTAAATACTGAGTCTGAAAAGAAATATATAATTGTCTTGAAACTAGGAGAAAAAAATAAGACAATAAGGAATCCAAATGCAGGAGAGACACCAAGGCCCACGAACGCCAGCGAGTATACCTTGAAGCTCTGGGTGGACTGAAGGTGACTCCCTCAATGCGGTCCACTTGGTCCGGATGCGGGATCTGCACAACATTAAGAAGTGCAGTGTAGCATCAGTACAACCGACCCCATGTACTAAGTAACTGCCGAGCCTAACCTCGGCCGAAGTAGTGACGATGCTAGACTTGACAATAATGATAACATGTCCTATTCTACAGCAGGTAAGAAGGATAGTTCAAGGCAAGAGATAAGCAGACAAGTAAGGGATAGGGGAGCAGTAAATGGGGAACAAGTGAAATGAAGCAGTCAAATTGACAGATAGAAGTAAACAAGGGAGACAATCTAACACAATAGCCAACGAAACAAGTATAAGTACCAGAAATGTAAACGATGGAACGACATCACCCTTCGTGCTTTACACTCTTCCTCACTATGCAATGTAATCAAATATCATGGCACGACATCACCCTTCGTGCGTTTACTCTCTTCCTCATAATGCAATGTACAATGTAAGGCAATGTAAATCATGGCATGACATTAACCTTCGTGCTTATAATCAATAAAAGTCCTGGCACGGCATTAACCTTCGTGCTTATAATCAATATGAATCATGGCACGGCATCACCCTTCATGCTTTACACTCTTCCTCACTATCAGATATCATGGCACGACATCACTCTTCCTGCTTTACACTCTTCCTCGCCAAACAATAACATATATAATGGAAAGGAGTACAACATAGTGGAAATAGACAGTTCAAAGCACCCGGCAAGGGGAAAACATCAATTAGTAACTCAATAAATGCCCGACAAGGGTCTCAGCTATAACCAATCACTTCAATCGTATACTCTACACTTGGATTATCAATCGTATCAACACTTATCAAACTCAACAGCCAATACTTTCAACAGGAATGAATAACCAAGTAGAGACAATCTCATAATATGCTAAACATGGGAGAAATACTGCAATTTCTATCAAAATAGACTCACGGGCATGCTTGACACACATTACCTAGGTACTCGTCACCTCACCTATGCAATGAACATGATAATCACTTAGCACATAGCAAATAATACCTATTCCCTCACCAAAGTTAGGCAAGACACTTACCTCGGTCCAAAGTATAGCAATCAACCCTCTAAGACCGTCTTTCCTTTATAATCCGACTCCGAAACAACGATATCTAGGCATAATTAATTCAATAATATCAATAAAAACTCAATAACACAATCCCATAGCCTAGATATTCAATTTCTAGCATTCTTCCAAAATTACCAAAATTCGACCCTGGGCCCGCTTGGTCAAAACACGAGGATCGAATCAAAACCTGATCACCCATAACCCCATGAGTTCAAATATATGATTTGTTTTAAGATCCGACCCCAAATTGAGGTTGAATTACCCATAATTTCCCAAAAACCTAACTCTACCCAAAACCCCTAATTTCTACTTGATTTTTATGATTTTAGGCCTAGATTTCTAGTGATTATGGAAGGAAAATGGAAGAATTAGAAGTTAAGATCACTTACCCAAGTGGCTATGGAGGGAATCTAACTTGGGGACTTCAATGGAGGTTGGAGAAGAAGGGAAGAGTGAAAAGTTGAGAAAATCCCGTAATGCCTACTGTTTTGGACTTAAAGAATAACTGGGCAAAATTGTTCAATGCGATCGCAGGAAAATGATTGCGATCGCGGAGAGTACTGGGGGTTGACCTATGCGATTGCGGAGAAATGTGTGCGATCGCAGAGGTTGACGACACAGAGGATCGCGATCACGACCCCACGTCCGCGTTCGCGGAGAACATTTCAGAACCTAGCCCCCAACCCAGGTCTACACTATGCGATCGCGTGAGGCCTTCCGCGATCGCGTAGAGCACTAATCCCAAGCTCTGCGATCGCGGTGGAGGCCCTGCGTTCGCATAGGGTCAATTTCCACCCCAGCCCGTACAACATTGCGATCGCGTGACTGAGTCCGCGATCGCAGAGAGGAAATCGCTGGACACCAGAAAACAAGAGAAAACCAGATTTTTCTAACTCTATTGCACCTCGCTAACTACCCGAAACTCACCCGAGCCCTCGGGGCTCAAAACCAAAAACACACACATCTCCCAAAACATCCTACGGACCTATTCAAGCTTTTAAATCACCGAAACATCATCAAAATCAAGGAATTAAACCTCAAAACTCCTAAAATTTCCTCAAAACTTCATAAAGCTTAACTTATCCGATTTTAATCCGAATCACGTCATTTCAAGTCTGTTTTTCACCAAACTTCCCAGATAAGGCAAATAACATATAATAAACCTGTTCCGGGCTCCGGAACCATAATATGGACCCGGTAACACGGTTTTCACATCAAAGTTCATTTTCAAAAACCTTTATTATTTTCAGAAAACAATTTCTTTCAAAAATTCATTTCCCGGGCTTGGGACCTCGGAATTCGATTCCGGGCATATGCCCAAGTCCCATATTTTCCTACGGACCCTCCGGGACCGTCAAATCACGGGTCCAGGCTCGTTTACCAAAAATGTTGACCAAAGTCAACTTTATTCATTTCATTATCATAAAATTCCATTTTCATCAAATTTCAACATACAGACTTTCCGACTACACGCCTGGGATGCGCACGCATATCGAAGTGAGACTAACGGAGGCTTTCAGGGCCTCGGAACAAAGATTTATCTATAATTACTTAGGATGACCTTTTGGGTCATCACAATCTCCACCTCTAAAACAAACGTTCGTCTTCGAACGGACATAGAAAAGTACCTGAGTCTGAGAAAAGATGGGGATAACGACTCCTCATATCGGACTCGGACTCCCAGGTAGCTGCCTCGGCAGGCTGACCCCTCCATTGAACACGGACCGAAGGATAACTCTTCGACCTCAACTAGCGAACCTGCCTATCTAATATAGCTATCGGCTCATCCTCATAAGTCCAACTGGACACCGCTGAGGTCAAGAACATGAGATGAATCTGCAATATACCTCCGGAGCATGGATACATAAAACACTAGATGCACTGCTGATAAATGCTGTGGCAAGGCAAGTGTGTAGGCCACCTCTCCTACCTTATCCAAAATCTCAAATGGACCAATATACCTAGGGCTCAACTTGCCCTTCTTTCCGAATCTCATCACGCCCTTCATAGGCGACACTCGAAGGAACACCTGGTCTCCTACCATGAAAGCCAAATCTCGGACTCTACGATCTGCATAACTCTTTTGCCTAGACTGAGCTGTACGAAGCCTATCCTGAATAATCCTCACTTTATCCAAGGCATCCTGAACTAAATCAGAACCCAATAACCTAGCCTTTCCGGGCTCAAACCATCCGACTGGAGACCGACATCGCCTACCATACAACGCCTCATACGGAGCCATCTGAATGCTCGACTGGTAACTGTTGTTGTAGGCAAACTCTGCTAAAGGCAAGAACTGATCCCATGAACCACCAAAATCAATAACACAAGCCCGCAACATATCCTCCAAAATCTGAATAGTACGCTCGGACTGTCCGTCCGTCTGAGGATGAAATGTTGTGCTCAACTCAATCTGTGTGCCCAACTCTCGCTGAAATACTCTCCAGAAATGGGAGGTAAACTGAGTACCTCAGTCTGATATGATAGATAAGGGCACACCGTGCAATCTGACAATCTCCCTCATATAGATCTGAGCTAACTTCTCCGCTGAAGATGAAACCGCCACCGAAATGAAATGTGTTGACTTGATCAACCTATCTACAACAACCCATACTGCATCAACCATCCTCGGAGTCCGTGGGAGTCCAACTACAAAATCCATCGTGATACGCTCCCACTTCCACTCGGGAAGCTGAATCTGCTGCATCAAACCACCGGGTCTCTGGTGCTCATATTTAACCTGTTGACAATTCAAGCACCGAGCTACATAAGCCACAATATCCTTCTTTATTCTACACCACCAATAATGTTGCCGCAAGTCCTGGTACATCTTCGCGGCGCCCGGATGAATGGAATACCGGGAACTATGGGCCTCCTGCAATATCAACTCACGAATGCCATCAACATCGGGTACACAAATACGACCCTGCAGTCTCAAAACTCCCTCAGCATCGACCGTGACCTGCTTGGCACGTCCTTGCCAAACCGCATCTCGAAGAGCACACAAATGATGATTATCATACTGCCTGGCGCGAATACGATCATACAACGAAGAATGAGCGACGGTATGGGCCAAAACACAGCCAGTATCAGAAACCTCTAATCTAACAAATCGATTGGCTAACGCCTGAACATCCAAAGCCAACGGTCGCTCTATAACCGATAAATAGGTCAAGCTACTCATACTAACTGACTTCCGGCTCAAAGTATCGGCCACCACATTGGCCTTTCCCGGGTGATAGAGAATAGTAATATCATAATCCTTCAGCAACTCTAACCACCTCATCTGCCTCATATTCAACTCCTTTTGCTTAAACAAGTATTGCAAACTCTTATGATTAGCTAATACCTCACACGGCACCCCATACAAATAGTGCCTCAAAATCTTCAAGGCATGAACAATAGCTGCAAGCTCCAAATCATGGACTGGATAGTTCTTCTCATGAATCTTCAACTGACGAGATGCATAGGCTATAACCTTTCCCTCTTGCATCAATACCACACCAAGTCCAACCCGTGAAGCATCAAAATACACGGTATACGAACCCAAACCTGAGGGCAATACCAACACTGGTGTTGTGGTCAATGCTGTCTTGAGCTTCTGAAAGCTCGCTTCACACTCCTCAGACCATCTGAACTGAACACTCTTCTGCGTCAACTTGGTCATAGGGGCTGCTATAGACGAAAACCCTTCCACGAATCGGCGATAAGAGCCTGCTAGGCCTAAGAAGCTCCGAATCTCTGTGGCTGAAGTGGGCCTAGGCCAATCTCTAACTGCTGAAACTTTCTTCGGATCCACCTGAATGCCCTCTGCCGATACAACGTGGCCCACGAATGCTACAAAACTCAACCAGAACTCACACTTAGAAAACTTGGCATACAACTGCCGATCTCTCAGAGTATGGAGGACGACTCTAAGGTGCTGCTCATTCTCCTCTCGGCTGCGGGAGTATATCAAAATATCATCAATGAAAACAATAACAAACGAGTCCAAATAAGGTCTGAATACCCGATTTATCAACTCTATGAAAGCAGTGGGGGCATTAGTTAACCCGAACGACATGACCAAAAACTCATAATGCCCATAACGAGTGCGAAAAGCCGTCTTGGGCACATCAGACGCCCTGATCCTCAGCTGATGATAACCAGATCTCAAGTCTATCTTAGAGAATACTGTAGCACCCTGAAGCTGATCAAATAAGTCATCAATCCTTGGCAAAGGATACTTGTTCTTGATAGTAACCTTATTCAACTGCCGGTAGTCAATACACATCCTCATTGAGTCATCTTTCTTCTTCACGAACAATACTGGAGCACCCCAAGGAGAAACACTAGGACTGATGAAGCCTTTATCCAACAAATCCTGTAATTGTTCTTTTAATTCCTTCAACTCTGGCGGAGCCATACGATACATGGGAATAGAAATGGGCTGAGTGCCCTCAACTAACTCAATACAAAAATCAATATCTCTGTCGGGTGGCATACCCGGTAGGTTAGCAGGGAATACCTCCGGGAACTCACGAACCACGGGCACGGACTCTATAGAAGAACCCCAGCACTAGAATCACGAACATAGGCCAAATAGGCCAAACAACCCTTCTCGACCATGCTCCGAGCCTTCATATAAGAAATAACTCTACCAAAAGAATGATTAGGAGTCCCTCTCCACTCTAAACGAGGTACTCCTGGCAAGGCTAGGTCACTGTCTTGGCATGACAGTCCAAGATAGCATGGTAGGGAGATAACCAGTCCATCCCTAATATAACATCAAAGTCAACCATATCAAGAAGAAAAAGATCAACCTGAGTCTCCAGACCACCAATAACTACTACGCAAGCACCGTAGACTCGATCTACCACTATAGAATCACCCACCGGTGTAGACACATGTACGACAGTACTTAAGGAATCACGGGGCATACTCAAATAAAGGGCAAAATACGAAGACACGTAGGAGAATGTAGAACCCGAATCAAATAACACCGAAGCCTCTCGGATGCAAACTGAAATCGTACCTGTAATAACTGCATCAGAAGCCTCAGCATCAGGAAGAGCAGGAAAAGCATAACACCGGGGCTGGGCCCCTCCAATCTGAACATCCCTAGGTCTACCTGCTGCAACCTGGCCTCTACCTCTCGTGGCCTGTGCTCCACCTCTATGAACCTGACCACCACCTATAGCCCCTCGACCACCACCCCTAGCTGGCTGAGGGGGTAAGGGTGCACCTGCTGCGGGAACCAAGGCACGGGAACCCTGATACTGGGTTCCACTCGAAGCTCGGGGGAAATATCTGGCAATGTTCCCCAGGATACCACAACTATAACAAGACATCTACTGCTGTGGCTGATGACTCGGAAACTGGCCCTAGCGACCCTGATAACTACCCTGGTAACTCTAAAGCGGCTGTGCGCTGATAGATGCTGGTGGCGCACTAACATGAACTGGCGGTGCACGAGGAGATACCTGAAGTGCTGACTGAAATTGTCAGGGTGGATGACCCCTATTGAAAGAATCCCTTCAGATGAGGATCCACTAAATCTACCAAAATGACGGGGCCTCTTGTCAGCCCCCCGACCACCTCCCTGTGACAAAATCATCTCAATCCTCCTGGCCACATCGGCCGCATCTTGGAATGAAATATCAGTACTCGACTCCCTAGCCATCTGGAGTCGTATAGGCTGGGCCAATCCCTCAATGAACCTCCGAACTCTCTCCCGATCAGTGGGGAGTATCATCAATGCATGCCTGGCTAGAGCGATGAACCTGGCCTCGTACTGAGTAACAAACATAGATCCCTGCTAGAGGCGCTCAAACTGGCTCCTAAGATCCTCTCGTTTAGTAATGGGAAGAAACTTCCCCCAAAATACCTCGGTGAACTGAGCCCAAGTCAAAGATGCCGACCCAACTGGTCTGGCTAAGCAGTAGTCCCTCCACCAAGTCTTGGTTGCGCCAGATAGTCGAAAAGTAGCGAAGTCGACTCCATTGGACTCCACTATGCCCATGTTCTAAAGAACCTCATGACAGCTGTCCAAGTAATCCTGTGGGTCCTCTGACGGTGCACCAGTAAAAGTGGTAGTGAATAACTTGGTGAATCTGTCCGGTCTCCATAGAGCATCTACTGACATAGCTTGTTAATGCCCCGCCGTAGCCTCGTCACTACTTCGCCGAGGTTAGGCTCGGCACTTACTCAGTACATGGGGTCAGTTGTACTAATACTACACTCTGTACTCTTTTGTGCAGATCCAGGTATCGATCAGCATCAGAGATATTTAGAGCGGCTATTCATTTATTCGGAGACACCAGGTATATATGTCTGCGTTCGCAGATCCCGAAAGTCTTCTCCTATTTTTATAAAAATGTTTTATCATATTCAGAACAGTTACACTATTTCTTTCATCCCATTATTTGTAGTATTCTTTAGTAGTTCGTGAATTGTGACACCAGACCCTGGGGTAGTTCTAGAGTTACTTATATAATTAGTTTGTGGATCGTTTTATTTAAGGGTTTATTATTTTATATTTGGAATTATTCATTGGAAGTTAGTAGCTTAAGTTTATTTTATAATTATTTATTATGTTTAAATGGATAATCAAAGGTAAATAGCTAATTGAAATCTAACATTGGCTTGCCTAGCAAGTGTGGTGTTAGGCGCCATCAGGATCCCTAAGGTTGGGAATTTGGGTCGTGACAAGTTGGTATCAGAGCTCTAGGTTGTTTAGGTCTCACAATTCACGAACAAACTTGGTAGAGTCTGAAGGATCGGTACAGGGACGTCTGTACTTATCTCTTTGAGGCTATGGAGTAAGGAACAATTTCGCTTCTACTCTACTCTATCGTGCGAATTTATTCTACCATTGATGATTGAACTTGTCTATTCTTGTACTCTCCAAAAAATCTCCACAACACGCAAAGCGTCTACAAACGAATAAGAGATGAAGCCCCAATGGCAGCTACGATTAGGGGATGAAACAGAAGCAGAGCTCAGACTAAAGCTCGAACATCAGCACCTATTGTACAGTTTCAAATGGATCTAGACATAGAGGTTCTAGCTCAGTCGGTAGATGTTGGACTAGCCCATATCCCAGAAGGATTTATAGCTACTTCAGTATTGCATAACAAAGGAATAGTTGAAAGCAACGGGGTTTATTTATATGAGCTGTGAAGTAACATTGTGGATTATCAGGCATTGTGACCTATGCCTTAGTGCCAAGTGGGGAAGTCCACTGTCAAGGAATAGATTGTGGGGTCATGTGTTATATCGGTTTTGGCTTGGAATGTATAAGGCCGGAGATGTTGCAAGAGATAAAGCTGGGAATTGTGATATGTCAGCCTCCTTAATAACCATATACCTCAGTACCAAAGGATTTATTCAAACAACTTAAAATCTACAGAAGGCCTACTCAGCGTAGAAGTCACGGTTGCGGATTTTGGGATGCTTCATAGGGAGTACAGTGGTTGATGAGCTTCTAGACTATATGGTTCGTGCCAATAATTATCTGTGTAGAGATTTACTTTTGTGATCATTGTGTGTCAATAGGGATGAGAGTTACCCCAAAAGAATAATGAAAAGTATATGAATAGGAAGGGTAGCTCAGCAGTGTTGAGTTAGCATAGTAAAAGAAGAAATTGGCCACCGGTGTTTGTGACAAGCCTACAAAGAGGGTGACCAGCCAATGCAATATCAATTACTTGACTCAGTTCTCATAAATGCTTTTGAAAGAGTTTGTTTCTCGAACTTTCCATTTTGCGTGGCTCATAAGGTTTGAACGGTTGCTTCAGGTCATATGACGGTGTCAGAATATGCCATCAGGTTCGATAAGTTAGCCCGTCATTCTCCTACATTGGTTCATATAGCCAGAAGGCGAGTCCCCAGACTCATTAAAGGACTCAAATATGATTGTAAAATTTTGGACGACTCAGGGCAGGTTGATACTTCATTTCGGCTAGAGATAGAAATTATCCTAGACTTGGGAGAGTCATATTTCATCAGAACACTCAGGCTACGTGCCCCATTGCAGTTACAACTCAACTTACATGTCGAAGGTTGAGGTCAGACTCCTAGAGTTGAAGACCCAACATGTTGGTATATTTTCTATGGTAGGGCTGAGGTCGTTACATTAAATGGTGTCATTACAAGAACAATCTCTAATTATTATAAAGTGATGACTTCCATAACTTAATACGGTTATGCGTAACTAATAAAATTCTTCTAATATGCTCTAATCTCGGGTGAGATTCGTAACTCAAAAATCTACTTGTGTGAACACTAGTATTGAGAAATTCTATGGAGAAACCTATGTCTATCATTACGTGTTGTAATTTTGTTTAACGGAAAATATTTGAAAGAACAAAATTGAATGTTTCGATTGGCGGTGTACATATTACTTGTGATTCAGAACTGAGGGCGAGATACTCGCATTTTGATATTGTTGAACCAAGTCACTGCATGGTTTTGAAGATTGACAAATGCCTACCTAGTTGAACCAGGTCCATCAGGGCAAACATTATCAAACAAACCCATTGGCACAAGAAGCGTACATGCACAGAAGATAAACATGATCTGTGAATTATCTATGAACTAAGTGGTTGTCTCCTAAAGCGAAAAGGTTGCAAAGTGAAAATAAGAAAGAGTTCAAATTCAGCAAAGACAGAAACAATTGAGGAAGTTGAGATGAACACAAACTCTTCCACCATGGAAGAGTTGCACTAGAACTGAACGACAACATCTTAACTACGGATTCTATAAATTGTTGAAGCATTCCTGCTGAAGAATTGATCGCACAAAGACAGAAGTGAAACAAAAACTGAAAGCAAAATTACCAAAGCAAATTTGCAAGCAGAATCCTTGTGCGACACAAAAGCTACTTGAACCAGCTAGATTAACCAGTTCCATCTGTTATATTTTGAGTCTAGTTGGTTTGTAGTAGGTGATTAAATATTGTATCTTTCAGCTTTATTAGAAGCAATTGTAATAGGTACACATTGATCAAGTTAGAGTTAACTTGAAGTTTGTCGCAATTAGCTAGAGGCTAGTTTTCCACAAAGGGATTAGAGTTAGTCCTTAGGTTTACAAAAGAGTTTATTTTGTAAATGCTCTTAGGCTCAGAGTTGTAGTGAAGATTTTGGGAAAATCCTACTGGGAAGTAGGTCGTGGTTTTTTCACCTTTTGAGCCAGGTGTTTTTCACGTAAAATTGTTGTGTTGTTTAATTTTTGCAATTACTTTTTCGCAAACAGTAGAAGTTGGAACACCAAGAAGAACCAGGTTCTTCTATAGAAACTGCACTCGAAAATTGGACACCACACAAATCACCCCCACCCCCCTCTTGTGTGGTATTAACGTATAATACATCAATTGGTATCAGAGCAGGTTATCCTTGAAAGGCTAACACCTTGGAAAAGATCAAAATGAGTGCACCACCTGAAAACTGGGAGGGTTAATCCACTGCAAGGACACCACTCTTTAATGGCCAATATTACTCTTGGTGGAAGAACATGATGAAGGACCACTTGATTGGAGAAGACTTTGACCTTTGGGACATAGTCACTGATGGTCCTCTAGCCACCATGAAGAAGACTGCTGAAGGAGTAGATGTACCAAAAACTAGAGCTGACTGCACTGCCGAGGATCTGAAGAAATGGGAGAAGAATGCTAAGGCTAAGAAGTGGCTAGTATGTGGACTAGGTCCAGACGAGTATAGCAGAATCCAAAGTTGCACCACTGCCAAAGAAATCTGGGATACCTTGCAAGTAGCCCATAAAGGAACACCTCAAGTGAAAAGATCAAGAGGTACTCTACTATACTCTCAGTATGAAAACTTTACTATGAAAGAAGGAGAGACAATCCAAGAGATGTACACGAGGTTCACAACTCTGACAAATGAAATCAAGTCTCTTGGTAGAGTCATTCTTGAAGAGGACAGGGTGGAGAAGATCCTGACAAGGGTCTTGCCAATTTCCTAGGAAAGCAAACTCACTGCTATCCAGGAATCCAAAAATATGGCAACCCTCAGACTGGACGAACTTATTGGAAACCTTACTGCCTCTGAACTCAGAAGGTAGCCAATGAAAATGGATGCTCCAAAGAAGGGAAGGAGTCTAGCACTGAGAATCACTGAGGGAGTAGATCTGGAGGAAGATGAGATGGTCATGATCACTAAGGAATTCAGAAACTTCCTCATAAGGAAAAAGGGCATCTCAAGAGGTCGAAACTACAACAAAGCTAAAGCTCTAGAAAGGCCAGTCAACGAGGGATGCTACAAGTGTGGAAAGAGTGACCACCATATCAAGAATTGTCCTTAGTGGGAATTGGAATGGAAAAAGGAGAGATTTGAAAGAAGGAACAAGAAGAAGGAACTGGTCCAACCCAAGAAAACCACAACAAAGGCTATGGTTGCTGCTTGGGAGGAAAGGTTAGATGAAGAATCAGAAGATGGTGAGAATTAAGAACAGGAGCTCATGGCAATTGGAGAATCTGATGAGGAATCATATGAAGAACCAGAGGTAAATATCTCCTATCTCAAAAACAAAATAAAGTTCCTATCTAAAGAGAAACTCTCTGAGTTGCTACTGGATTTCATGGATCATTTTGAAGAAACAACCAAAGAGAAAGAACAACTCTCTAAAGAATGTACAATGATAAAAGCAAAATGCATGAACCTGGAAACCAAAGTAAGTGAATCTGAAAAGAAAAACACTGTCCTGATGAACCTGGTTCATCCTCTTGAAACTTAAATTCTAGAGCTAAAATCTGAAAGTTTAAAGTTAAAGCTAGGATCTAGTAAAAGGATTGTTGATAATTCTCATACCATGTTGAAGAAAATATGGGTAAACTAAAAGATAAGATGTATACCAAGGATGAACAAATAAGGACTCTTAAAGAAGAACTTGGTAAAGTCAAACATGAGTTAGATCGAACTTGTAAATGGAATAAATCCTTTGATGCCTTAACACGGCTTCAAGAAAACCATAGTAGCAACCGGAGAGGACTTGTCTTTGGGAGTCAACTGCCCAAGTGGGATCCCAAAGCAAGTATCTCACTCTCCCTGAGAACAAAATCTGCACCCATTGTGGTAAGACTGGTCATTACAAAATTGAATGTACTGCAAAAGAGCAGGCCAGTCGAAGAAATGAGAGTTTTGTTAAAAAAAAAACTGGTTACCAAATTGGGCCAGAAAAAGCTTAATTCATCCTTTCTCTCATAGAAAAGGACCCAAACTAGTTTGGGTTCTTAAAACTAACCCCCGATTTCTTTGCAGGTTCAAGTGAGAGGAAGCAACCAAATTTGGTACTTGGATAGTGACTGCTCAAAACATATGACAGGGAACAAGGAATAGTTCCTCTCACTTGAAAACCTCAAAGCACGAAATGTCTCCTTTGGAAATGGAAAGAAAGGTGAAATTATAGGGGTTGGTAAGGTAGGTAAGGATGCCACACGTTCCATTGAACATGTGTACTTGATAGATGGCTTGAAATATAGCCTGATCAGTGTGTCACAATTTTGTGACACAGGTAACTTGGTTGCTTTCACTTCCACAAAATATTTTGTGATTAACCTGCTTACTGACAAGATTTTTTTGCAGGAAAAAAAAATGAATAACATCTATGTCATAGACTTGTCCATACTGTCTGAAAATGAACTCACTTGCTTAAGTGTGTTGGACAGTGATCCCCTCTTTGGGCACAAAAGACTTGGTCACGCGAGTCAGAATCAGCTTAACAAATTAGTCTCTAAGGACTTAGTGGTAGGGCTTCCTAACATTAAGTTCAAGGAAGACAAAGTTTGTGAGGCATGTGCAAGGGGGAAGCAGGTAAGATCCTCATTCAAAAGCAAGAAAATGGTCAGTACCACCAGGACGTTGGAACTGGTTCATATGGACTTATGTGGTCCTATGAGAACTCTGAGCAGAGGTGGTAAGAAATATGTAATGGTGCTAGTTGATGATTACTCAAGGTTCACTTGGACCTTATTTCTGACATCTAAAGATGAAGAATTTGAAATGTTCACTTCGTTTGTTAGAAAACCTCAAAAACAGTTGGGAAATCAACTAGCATCAATAATATATAATCATGGTACTGAATTTGAAAATGCAAAGTTTGATGAGTTATGTGATGAACATGGTATCAATCACAACTTTTCTGCTCCTATAACCCCACAACAAAATGGGGTTGTTGAAAGAAAGAACAGAACTCTTGAAGACATGGCCAGAACCATGCTTCTTTCTAGCAAACTACCTCACAGATTCTGGTCAGAAGCAATCAACACTGCATGCTACATAATAAATAGATGCATGACCAGGCCACTGGTAGAGAAAACTCCTTATGAATTACTTAAAGGGAGAAGGACCAACATATCCCACCTTAGGGCTTTCGGATGCAAGTGCTTTGTGCACAACAATGGCAAAGATTCCCTAGGTAAATTTGATCCCAGAAGTGATGTGGGAGTATTCTTGGGATATTCATCACATAGAAAAGCTTATAAAGTTTATAATAAAAGAACTATGTGTGTAGAGGAGAGTGTGCATGTTGTTTTTGATGAAACTAACACTCTTTCTGAGAGACAGGAACCAGAAGATGAGGAGCTTGGACTGGTCAGAAGCAGTGAACAAATTGAAGCAATTATGGAAGATGGAGCAGGTGATGGACCAGGTCCAACTACCCCGAGCGACATGACATGGGGAACTCAACAGCAAAGTACTCTAGACCTTGGCCCTGATCCTGTTCCACAACAACAAGAAATCATGAGATCATATAGAAGTGAACAATTGGTTCTCAAACAACACAGATATCAGAGTTCTCACCCTCTTGAGAACATCATAACATATTTGAAATCAGGAATCAAAACAAGATCCTCCTTGAAAAATCTATTTGTGTTTGATGCCTTTCTATCCTTGATTGAACCAAAGAACATTGGTGAAGCCTTACAGGATGCTGACTGGGTATATGCCATGCAAGAAGAGCTGAATCAATTTGAAAGAAGTCAAGTATGGCACTGGGTACCCAGACCACTAGACATATCAGTAATTGGCACCAAGTGGGTCTTCAGGAACAAACTCGATGAGGATGGAACTGTTACAATAAACAACACCAGAATGGTTGTCCAAGGATATAGTTAAGAAGAGGGAATTGACTATGATGAGACCTTTACTCCTGTGGCAAGATTGGAGGCAATCAGACTTCTTATAGCATTTGCTGCACACATGGAATTCACTCTCCATCAGATGGATGTAAAGAGTGCTTTCCTCAATGGTTATCTAAAGGAAGAAGTATTTTTAAGACAGCCTCCAGGGTTTGAAAGCAAGGAGACACCTGACCATGTATACAAACTTGACAAGGCTTTGTATGGACTCAAACAAGCACCAAGAGCATGGTATGAGCGACTATCAAAATTCCTGCTAAAACATGGATACAAATGAGGTAAAATTTACAGTACCTTATTCTTAAAGGAAAAATTTAAGGATCTCCTGGTTGTGCAAATATATGTGGATGATATCATATTTGGGGCGACCTCTGAAAAATTGAGTAAGGAATTTGCTAAACTTATGGGGAGTGAGTTTGAGATGAGTATGATGAGTGAGCTAAACTTTTTCTTAGGCTTGCAAATCAAGAAAAACTGAAATGGAACAATGATCCATCAACAAAAATATGTGAAGGAATTGCTCAAAAGATTTAAAATGGAAGACTCAAAAGAAATTGACACCCCCATAGCCACAACTACAAAATTAGATGTGGATGAACCTGGTTCATCCGTTGATCAGAAGCTATACAGAGGGATGATTGGGTCTTTATTATATCTCACTGCTAGCAAATCTGATATTGTGTTCAGTTTAGGACTGTGTGTTAGGTTTCAGGAAAATCCAAAGGAGTCTCATCTAACTGCAGTGAAGAGAATTCTGAGATATCTGAAAGGCACTACTGATTTATGCCTTTGGTATCCTAAAGGTAGTAATTTCGACCTTGTAGGATATGCTGATGCAAATTATGCAGGTTTCCTAGTTGACAGGAAAAGTACTTCAGGCATGGATCACTTTTTGGGATCTTGCCTTGTGTCTTGGGTCACCAAGAAAAAACATTCAGTAGCCTTGTCTACTGTTGCCGCTGAATATGTGGCTGCAACCTTATGTTGTGATCAGTTGCTATGGATTAAGCAACAACTCATGGACTTTGGTATAGAGGTTGGATGCATTACTATTTTTTGTGACAACACTAGTGCAATTAGTATACAAAGAACCCCGTTCATCATAAAAGAACTAAGCACATAGATGTTAGACACCATTTCCTAAGGGATAACTATGAAAAGTGAATGATCTCAATTGAATTTTGTGCTACTGACAAGAAAATTGCACATATCATTACTAAAGCACTGAGTATAGAGCATTTTGAGAGAAACCGGCTTGAATTAGGAATGATTAAGATCACCTAATTGAAAAACAAAAATGAAAAATTGAAAAAACAAAATTTGCTAGAAACACTAAAATAGATAATTAACCAGACTAATCATTGCTCAGTATCATGACTTTACTGCCATACTCTCTTGCCATGTATTAATATTATTCCCTGGTTGCTTATGATGTTTTTCTATCTTTGTAAATTGAGGATTAAAGACTACAACACGATGAACCTGGTTCATCGATGCGGGTTCATCTGACTGACAAGGTACGTGATCATCTCCATACACTTCTTGAATTAATTATAGTCACACATGAGCAGGACTCTATCTATATTTGTTTCATTTCAAATTCTTTGTACTTATCCTAAAATGAACCAGTTTTAAGAAGTCTCATCGTATCGTAATTAGCCTAGATTTAGGGATTCCTAACTGTCTAATCAATGACATTCCTACAACGATTAGACTCCCACTTGACTAATACATCTGCCTGTTGTATAATTAATGACTACATCTTTAAAAGGCCATCATTACCTCCCCTCTTCAAAAGTATAATCGTCGAACCTAGTTATTCATTCCTCTCAAACCAAAACTAATCAACTTTCTTCTCTTCAAAATTCTTCGTAAAAATGTCTTCACCACCTGTTGTTTCATCTTCCTTATCCACCCATGATTATGAGGACGGTGATTCTAATTCTAAGTCTCCATCAGTATACAGTTCACATTCTCCAGCCAGATCTTCAACCCCCCAAAACCCTCCAGTTCTTGAACCTACTCTTGAACCTATACCTAACCCTACTTCAGCCCCCAAGGCACGTAGAGTGAACGTTTTGGCCAAGAAATTAGTTGCTTCTGGTTCTCGTGCCAAATTCTTAGAAGAAATACTTCAAGCTAGCAAGGTCCAATATTCTGAATCCTCTAGTGAATCTTTCAAATCCGCTAATGTGGATGAAGCACCAGGTTCATCTGACACTGACCAGGGAAATCTTAAAGTTGGGTCTGCAACTGGTATGACGAACAATCAGTAAATGAACCTGGTTCATCTATTGAGGAGACGTTGGCTGAGATGCTGAGGATGTTGGGGGAGTCCTATAATCCCAAAATGAAAAGAACTCCTAAGTCCAAGAAGGCTACTACCCCAGTTCCACCAAATAAGAGGAAAGCTTCATTATTTGCTGATGCTTCTGCCCCAAAGATTCGAGCTACAAGAAGTGATGTCAGGCAAGGAGAAGAAGAATTGGAAAGAGCTCTGAGAGAGAGAAAAAAGAAGAAGGCTGCCAAAGGAAAGGCAAAAGTGGGAGAGTCTATTGAGGCAGTTACTATTGATGATGATGCGATGGACCTGGTCCATCATGAGGAGGAGCCTGCTCCAGTTGTGGTTGAGACACCTAAACCCGAGAAAGCTAAGGCTTCTTCCAAGAAGTCAGCTTATGTGTCTACCACACCCTCTACTATTGCAAAGAGGACCAGGTCTGAGTCAAGAAAAGTCAAGATTACTGATGATGATGAATGAAGTAGAGGAGAAGAGGAAGAGTCTGGTGAAGGGGCTGAGAAACTCACCATGTTTGGCAAGTGTACTATCTTAAAGGGAAAGCTGGTTAGAGACCTTAAGGAATCATGGATGATTTTCCTGATGGATACCCTAGACGTGCAAGGGTGGAAGGACATGGTTCTTCACCTGGAAGGAAGGCTGGCTAGAAATGAGTTGGTTGAATTTATGGCCAACGCAGTTGACAAGGATGGCAGGGTATCTACCAGGGTTCAAGGAGTTGAAATCTCTTTTGATGCAAAGGAGTTGGGGGAGATTCTGAATATCTCTGCTGAGGGTTATGATGACTATACAAGGCAAAGATGGCCTAACTTGGATGGTATGTCCTCAGCTCTCAACATCACCAGGTTTTTCTGTTTGAATGAACAAGAACCTGAGCACAAGGAAGTATTCAAGAGCGAGATGCGATCTTAACACAAACTATTCTTTGAGTTTGTGATCAAGTTTCTGCTGCCAAGACAAGAGCGAAGGCACATTGCCAGCTACATGGATCTCACGTTTATGGAATGCTTGTACAGGGGTAAGAAGATCAATTGGCCTGCTTTCATCATCCAGCTCTTGGACAGAGTTGTGAATGGAGCCAAGGCATACGCTATACCTTATGGATTTATTCTGACTGTTGTGCTTGCCCACTTCAAGGTTCCTGTGAAGAAAGCTTAGATGGCTACTGCTAAGGACTATTTTATGAAGAATACACTACTGATCTGTGACTACATTGTAAACATTCCTGAGGATGAACCTAGTTCATCTTGGAAAATTCATGTTAATAGCATGGTCATGTCACTTGTTTAGGAAGGTGAGATAAAGGATGCGGAGATCCTTCGATTGAAATCTCGCCTTATTGAGGTTGAAGCTGAGCGGGATGCTCTCAGAACTAAATTATCCAAAGAGAAGGAGAAGAATGAGGGTGTTCTTCAACAAATGCTCTCACTTCTTCAAGCAAAGACCACAACCACATCTGCCCCTTCCCAGCCCTAGGAGTCCAGTGCCACCAAAACCCCTTCAATTCCCAGTTTGGGATTTTATCTTGTTATGTTTTTTTGTTATTCTGCTTATGGTTGCGACTGTTTTTAATTCATTTTGTGTATGGTGCTTGATCTATGATCTAATCAATGAGTTCTCTTTTTGGTTATTGATTTTTTCTCAGTTTCTTAAATAGCTTATATTTGATTGGTTTCTTTTGATGATTAATCATGCTTTGCACCTGCAAATGCCTAAATGGCCATGAGTAATTGTTAATAACTCTGGTAAGTTTATCATTTTGCTAATTTTCGATGATGCCAATAGGGGAAAGATATGTGCTTCAAAGAATTTTGTGATATTTTATAACCTAATGAACCTGGTCTTTCTATGATAAATGCTTAAAAACATTACAAAGTGTCTATGTTGGATTGAAGTATGTACAGGGTTGAGCACAGAGTTTGTCATCATCAAAAAGGGGGAATTTGTTGAACCAAATCGCTGCATGGTTTTGAAGATTGACAAATCCCTACCCAGTTGAACCAGGTCCATCAAGGAAAACATTATCAAACAGACCCATTGGCACAAGAAGCGTACATGCACAAGAGATAAACATGATCTGTGAATTATCTATGAACTAAGAGGTTGTCTCCTAAAGCGAAAAGGTTGCAAAGTGATAAGAAGAAAGAGTTCGAATTCATCAAGGACAGAAACAATTGAGAAAGTTGAGACGAACACAAAATCTTCCACCAAGGAAGAGTTGCACTAGAACTGAACAACAACATCTCAACTACGGATTCTATAAAATTTTGAAGCATTCCTGCTGAAGAATTGATCGCACAAAGACAGAAGTGAAACAAGAACTGAAAGCAAAATTACCGAAGTAATTTTGCAAGCAGAATCCTTGTGCGACACAAAAGCTACTTGAACCAGATAGATGAACCAGTTCCATCTGTTATCTTTTGAGTCTAGTTGGTTTGTAGTAGGTGATAAAATATTGTATCTTTCAGCTTTATTAGAAGCAATTGTAATAGGTACACATTGATCAAGTTAGAGTTAACTTGAAGTTTGTCGCAATTAGCTAGAGGCTAGTTTACAACAAAGGGATTAGAGTTAGTCCTTAGGTTTACAAAAGAGTTTATTTTGTAAATACTGTTTGGCTCAGAGTTGTAGTAAAGATTTTGGGAAAATCATACTGGGAAGTAGGTCGTGGTTTTTACACCTTTTGAGCCAGGTGTTTTCCACGTAAAATTGCTGTGTTATTAAACTAATTAATTAACTATATAATTTTCCAAATCCGTGTCAGAACTATTGAGCTTTGACCTGCGAGGTATGTCCCGCCCATGTGGCATTAAATGAGACACGTTAAGTCGGGTATATAATTATGAGGTCTTCATGATTCGCACCTCGTCATCAGTATTGTGAAGGTTGAAAGGGAATTATTGTTAACGTGAAGTTGTTGATAATTCCGTAATTGGCTATGAACAACTATAAAGAAAATAGAGGCGGTGAGTATGGGCAGCCTTGTGTATATTCCAGTTGGTGAGAGGGCGTTAGCTTCAAACATTCAAACGTTGGCTAATCGGTTCGTGAGGTTTGATATTTCCCCCAGCAGTGTTCTAGCTCGTACAGTCGCTCTGTCTTCTCTAATCGAGCATATCCGGAAGCGGCAGGATGGTAACCCACATTTGGCCGTTCTTAGGGACATAGTTCGGCACAGTGATGCCAAGAAGGTTATAGTTGGAGATGATGGTGTTTTGAGGATACAGGGTTGGTTATGTATGCCTAGTGTTGATGGCCTTCGTGAGTTGATCCTTGAGGAGGCTCACAGTTCTAAGTATTTCATTCACCCAGGAGCAGCTAAAATGTACAAAGATTTGAAGCATCATTATTGGTGGAGAAGGATGAAAAAGGACATTGTGGCATATGTGGCTCGTTGCTTAAATTGTCAGCAAGTAAAGTATGAACATCAGAGACCGGGTGGTTTGCTACAGTAGATAGAGATTCCTGAGTGGAAGTGGGAGTGTATCACTATGGACTTCGTTGTTGGGCTCCCACGGACTTAGAGGAAATTTGATGCATTTTGGGTTATTGTGGATAGGCTGACCAAATCAGTACATTTCATTCCCGTGGCAAGTACTTATACTTCGGAGCTGTTGGCTGAGTTTTATATATTCGGGAGATTGTTCGACTTCACGGTGTGCCCGTGTCTATCATTTCAGATCGAGGTACGCATTTTACTTCTCACTTTTGGAGGGCAGTTAAGCCTGAGTTGGATACCCGAGTGGAGTTGAGCACATCATTTCATCCTCAGACTGACGGGCAGTCCGAACATACCATTCAGATTTTGGAGGATATGCTCCGCGCTTGTGTTATTGACTTTGGAGGTTCGTGGGATCCGTTTTTGTTGTTAGCGGAGTTTGCTTATAATAATAGTTAGCAGTTGAGCATTCAGAGGGCTCCTTATGAGGCGTTATGTGGTAGACGGTGCAGATCGCCAGTTGGATGGTTTGAGCTGGGAGAGGCTCGGTTACTAGGTACAGATTTAGTTCAGGAGGCCTTAGATAAGGTCAAGATCATTCAAGAGAGACTTCATGCAGCTCAGTCTAGGCAAGAAGGTCATGCCGATCATAAGGTTAGTGATGTGGCATTCATGGTTGAAGAGAGAGTATTGCTTTGGGTATCACCCATGAAATATGTTATGAGGTTTGGGAAGAAGGGCAAGTTGATCCCTAGGTATATCGGGCCGTTTGAGATTCTCGATAAGGTGGGGGAGGTAGCTTATAGATTTGTGTTGCCTCCAGGGTTATCCTCAAGTCATCCGGTATTCCATGTATCTATGCTCCGGAAATATCAAGGTGACTTTTCCCACGTGTTAGATTTCAGCTATGTCCAACTGGACAAAGACCTGACTTATGAGGAGGAGCCGGTGGCTATTTTAGACCCTCAAGTTCGTCAGTTGAGGTCTAAGAGTTATCCTTCAGTTCAACTGTAGTAGAAAGGTCATCCCGTTGAGGCATCTATTTGGGAGTCCAAGTCAGACATGCTGAGTAAATATCCACACTTTTTCGGTAATTCAGGTAATCTTCTATGTCCGTTCGAGGACGAACGTTTGTTTAGAGGTGGAGATTGTGATGACCCAAAGGGTCATTGTAAGAATTTAGACTCAATTCTAGGCTTATTAGCCATAAAAAGACTAATTTTAAATACCTCAATTTGCGTGCGCAGTCCGGGCGTGAAACCGGAAAGCTTTTATATTGAAATATGAGAAATAGTAATTTCTAGAGTTAAAATTTTATTATAGTTGACTTTGGTCAACATTTTGAGTAAATGAATCCAGATATGTGTTCCGAAAATCTCGGGAGGTCCGCAGTAAAATATGTGACTCGAGCGTATGCCCGAAAATGAATTCCGAGGTCCCAAGCCTTAGAAATCAATTTTGAAAGAAATTGTTTAGCTGAAATATTTATGAAATAAAGAAAAAAATTAATGTTTGAAATCATTGGTATCGGCCCCGTATTTTGGTTCCTCCCCCGGTACATATTTGTTATGATATTTAGGCCTTCCCAGTGACATTTGTGAAAAAAGGAGTTCGTTTGACATGATTCGAACATCCGGTTTAAAAGTTATGAACTATAAGTGTTCTTGAGGAAAATAATGAGTTTTGAGGTTTTATTCATAGTTTTACATGTTATTTTCATGACTTGATCGCACGAGCAAGTCTTTATGATACTTTTAGACTTTCGTGCATGTTTGGTTTAGAGCCTGAGGGCTCGGGTGAGTTTCAAATAGGTTTGGGTTGTGTTGCACTCGTTCTTTCTTATGCTTCGACGTCGTTTCTTCAAGCATAAATGATATCATATTGAACAAATGAGCTCCGATTTCTGTTTTAAATGAAATATTAGATATGTATCATCGAATTTGGACATCGTATGAGGATTTTATGGGCATTTTACTTAGGTTGCCAGATTGTTCATGTTAATTACAAAATTGCCACTGACGGCGTATTAAAAATCTGCACTATTTGCAAATAGTAAAAAACCTACATATCGCCTTCATTATAACGTCAAATTGAGTGATCCAAAAGCCTAACTTGATTAGAATTTCACCCGAAATCCATTGGAGACATAAAAATCGAATTTCAGGATCGTTTGGCACGATAAAGGAGGCAGAATAGCTGGCAAAAATATATATATAAAACAGACAGACTTCTTCTTCATCAAATCTTCGAACCCCACAGCCCTAGGAACGAATTCCTTCACCAACTATCATCCTCAAGTCATAGTTAATCAATTCTAAACTTTACTCTTTCAATTACTCATTGTAACGGCCCAGCCAGTCGTTTCGCGTGTTAGGATCCGGTTTCCTTAAATGAAACCTTCCATAGAGGCTATTCTTGCTTTATGACTCGCGGGAGCGGGTGGTTCGGGATTTGGGAATGAATTGGATGGTTTAGGAACACTTGGTTCCTTAAGGCTGGCCTATTTGGCCAAGTTTGACTTCGGTCAACATTTTGAGCAAACGACCTCGGAGTCGAGTTCTGACAGCTCCAGTAGCTCCGTATGATGATTTCGGACTTGGGCGTATGTTTGGCTTGGGTTTTTGACATCCCGGGAGCATTTCGGCGCCCGAAATGGAAATCAGGATTTCCTTAAGTTTAGAATTTGACTTGAAACGGGACTTTATGCTATCGAGGTCCGAACGGAATTCCAAGACCGGGAATAGTTCCGTATAGTCATTTATGACTTTTCTGCAAAATTTGGGGTCATTCCGAGTAATATAGACCCGTTCGGCGCAATGTAATGAATTCTAGAATTTCAAAGTTCTTAAGTTTGATTAATTTGGTTTTGGGGTTGAATTCTGAGTCCCGTTGTTGCTTTTCATGTTCCGGAAGTTCGAGCGAGTCCGTATCATGAATACAGACTTGCCGATGCTTTTGGACGGGGTCCCGCGGGGCTCGGGGGTGTTGTAGACCCCCGGGAGCTAAGTTGGAAATACCAGAAATTTCTCTATTTGGTTTCCTTGTCTACGATCGCAGAAGGTGGGTTGCGATCGTGGAGAAGGGTTTTGCTGGGCTGCTGATTGTTCTCTGCGATCGCAGCCTTCCCCATGAGATCGCATAGGTCCGAGCCCCAAAGCTTCGCGATCGCAGCCCTTTCACGCGATCGTATTGAGTCGTAGCTAGGCTGGGTGAAATTGTTCATCGCGATCGCAGGACCTCTGCCGCGATCGCAGAGGTCAGACCAGATTGTCTTCGCGATCGCAGGACCTCTGATGCGATCGTAGAGGTCAGTCTAGTTTCCCTTCGCGATCGCAGGCCTAGTGTCGCGATCGCAGTTAAGCATTTCCTGGGCAGTATTTAAATGCCCAATTACGGGTTTTCTTCTTCATTCTCAATACCCAACCTCCATTAAAGCTCCTCAAAGCTAGGGAAAAGCTGTCCAAGGTCAAGTTCCTCAAGGTTAGTGTAATTTCCTCTCTAAATTCATGGATTTATTATGGAAATCTAACTAGTTTACCTATTAAAATAGCAAAATCATGGGAAATTGAGTAGAAATTTCTAGGGCTTTGATAATTAATGAATTATCCCTTTTTAGCCATGAATTCCTAATTAAATTATGTAATTACGATCCATAGACTACGGGTAATTTAATCCTTCAAGAATTTTCAAAATCCGAAAGCGTGGGCTCGGGGTCGAAATTTCAAAAATCGCCAAGAATGTTAAATTTTAGGAATTCTTGCTAATTCTACTTCTTGGATCTTGAATTGATTCAATTATGCTATGTTTGGCTAGTTTTGAACCGTCAAGAGTAGTTTCGGAGTTTCGGGCGCATCTTTTGACCCGGTCCTTGGTCCGAGGAGTGCTTTTATCGAGGTGAGTCTCCTTTCTAACCTCGTAAGAGGGAAATTGTTCCTCTAGGTAACCTTGTTTGTTATGTGATCTTGTTTTGGGGGCTACGTGCGTACCACGTGACGAGAGTCCATACGTAGCGACTACATGTGTTATGTCCGGGTAGTTTAGGACCACGACATGCCTTGTATTCTGCCTTGAAATGACTTATATATTATAAATTCTTGCTTGATATATCATTTTTATCCCTGAGTATCTCATTGATTAAATATTTGGGAATATTTGGTAAGTGAAGTAGACTTAATGTTTTGTGTGCGCATGTTGTCGCTTTGCCATTTACGTCCCGCGAGCGATATGTAAATCTTCCTTCACTCTTAGGAGAGCAGGTCGTACGCCACGGAGGATTCTATAGTGCACTCCTGGTACGGGTCAGTCGATCCCCTGCAGTGCACCGGGATTTAATTGAGAATGCACTCTTGGTACGGGCCGGTCGATCCCCGGCAGTGCATGGACGAAGTTACACTATGATATGATTACATTGATAGAAGCACTCTTGGTACGGGCCGGTCGATCCATGGCAGTGCGTAGGCGAGATTTCTATTGAGCATGCACTCTTGGTACGGGCCGGCCGATCCCCAGCAGTGCATAGCTATTCTTCACTATGATAAGACATGACTACATTGATAGACGCACTCTTGGTACGGGCGGGTCGATCCCTGGCAGTGCGTAGGCGTAATTATTGGTAGGCATGCACTCTTGGTTCGGGCCGGTCGATCCCTGGCAGTGCATAGCTATTCTTCCTTATGACTCTAGCCTATTGTCTTACCTTTTTGTGCACATGACTATTTGGTGTGGTTTTCCTGATTTACGATTGAGGCAGTATTGGGAAGAAGAGAAAGTGGAAATTGTCATTTGCATTTGTCACTCACCGAAAAACCTTGTGTTTACATCATTGTGATATATTGCTTACATGTCCACTATTTCCCTTATATTCTGCTTATGTTAACTGTTGGACCTTAGTGAGTGTCGAGTCGACCTCTCGTCACTACTTCTTCGAGATTAGACGGGATACTCACTGGGTACATATTCATATATATATGTACTCATGCTGCACTTTCTTTTCTTTTCTATACTTGACTGTGCAGGTCCAGAGGTTTGTTCGTCTGATCTTCAGGCCGGTGCTAGATATTGATAGTGTGGTCACACTTCACGATGAGCTGCTTTCCCGGCGACTTCCTAGCAGCACCCTGGAGTTTCTTTTGGTATACTCTTTGTCTAGTTCATTCAGACTGAGACTCTGTATATATTGCACTCATTGTATATTTAGTAGTGCCCGCGACACTCGTGACACTAGTTCCTGGCACACACGTCGTGTATATTTTTGGTTTGGGGTTGTATATCTATGTATATGTTTTATTTCGGACTTGTATTTACTATGATTTTCCCTTCACCTCAAGGCTAGTATCATGTTAGTTCTCTTAGAGTGGTAATTATTGACTTGTTGATCGAATGGGAAAGGTATCACTTAGTGAAGGTTATATCGGCTTGCCTAACCCCGCTGTTGGGCGCCATCGCGACCTAAATTAGGATTTGGGTCGTGACAACGTGGTATAAGAGCCTTAGGTTCACGTAGTCTCACGAGTCACGGGAAAACCCAGTAGAGTCTTGCAGATCGGTACGGAGACGTCTGTACTTATCTTCAGGAGGCTGTGGGGCGTTAAGAAACTCCTTTTGTTCATATCCTATCGTGCAGTCGATGATGTACTCAAACCTGTTCTTCTATTCTCTCACAGATGGTGAGGACGCGTGCTTCACGAGTTCCTGACCCAGGGGAGGTTGCTACCCGCGCCGCTCGAGGCCGTGGTAGGGGCAGGGGTAGGGATCCTGTTCGTAGTAGGGGGCGAGGGCGTCCCAGAGATGTACCGGTTGCACCGATTGGGGACCCTTATGTTGGGGAGCAGGATGAGCTGCATCCAGTAGCTCCACGACCAACTGATTTTATGACGGCGTCGGGCTTCTAGGAGGTCATGGGTCATATGCTGAGGTTCATGGATACTATGTCACAGGCAGGTATACTCCCATCAGATCCTGCTACTTCTTAGGTAGGAGGGGGAGTCCAGACCCCTACCGCTCAGGCTACAGAACCAGCAGAAGCAGTACATCGTACTCCAGATATTCCACCAGTGATTGGAGTTCGGCCTAGAGTGGCAGCACCAGAGCCCAGGCCAGTTTCAGAGATAGTACAACAGAAGTTGCTGGGTAGATGGAACCAACTTCGCCCTCCGACCTTCGGGGGTGAGCGGGGAGAGGATGCACAGGATTTTATCAAGAGGTGCAGGGATAGACTGCTCAACATGAGGATACTAGAGTCACATGGGGTAGATTTCACGACCTTCCAACTTGAGGCAGAGCTCGCCGCTGGTGGCAGTCTTATATACTCAGTAGGCCAGCAGGGTCTCCACCTGTTACTTGGGAGCAGTTTATTCAGTTATTGTTTGACAGATACATCCCACCATCTGAGAGGGAGGATCTTCGGGGTCAGTTCGAGAGATTGGATCAGGGGCAGTTTTCCGTGACCGACTATGTGGCGAGGTTTTCAGAGCTATCCCGCCATGACTTTATGATATTACCCACGGATGCAGAGAGAGTTCGGCGGTTCGTAGCAGGTTTACATCCAAGCATCAGGACCTCCATGGACAGAGAGGTAGAAATGGGTACTCCATACCAGCTGGTAGTCGAGATAGCTCAACGTATCGAGGGTTACCATATGAGGGGCAGAGATCAGGGTCAGCCAGGTCAGCAGGGTCAGTACGACAAGAGGGCCAGGTTCACAGGCGATTTCAGGGGCACTCCAGCCAGGGGCAGGGGTCAGTTTGGAGGTGGTCAGTCTAGCAGGCCTTATTGTGCAGCACCTTCCTTACCTCCTAGGGTTGCTCCAGTCAGGCCCCAGCTTAGTGTCATGCCAGAGCACTCTTATCATCCACCAGCTATCCAGAGTGCACCCAGCAGTTATCCCAGCCATCCGAGATCCTCCGGCTCCTATTTTAGTGCCATGCCAGATGCTTCTTACCGCCCTCCAGCTATTCAGAGTCCTTCTTCCTCAGGGCAGCAGGCTATGGCACGTAGAGGTTGTTTCGAGTGTGGGGCGCTGGACTATATGATCAGGCAGTGTCCCCGATACCGGGGCAATGCCGTATAGAAGTGTCACAAGCCAAGGGGTTCAGCACCAGCAGTTCGACCACCTAGGGGTGGAGTTCAGGTTGGCAGGGGCCGTCCTAGAGGGGGAGGCCAGTCAAGAGGGGGTCATCCAGCTCCAGCTCATCCTGGGAGAGCTCAGTCATCGGGTGCTTCATCCAGATTTTATGCTATTCCAGCCAGGGCAGATGTAGTGGCCTCATACGCGGTGATTACAGGTATTATTTCGGTCTGTGGTAGAGAGGCTTCAGTACTATTTGATCCATGGTCTACCTATTCATATTTTTCAGCCCTATTTGCCCATTCTCTGAATGTTATTTGTGAATCCTTAGGTTCTCCCTTGTATGTGTCCACTCCTGTGGGCGATTCCGTGGAGGTAGACCCGGTTTACCGATCGTGTGTGATCACTTTTTGTGGGCTTGACACCAGAGCTGATTTGTTGTTACTTGATATGGTGGATTTTGAGGTTATTTTGGGCATGGATTGGTTGTCTCCTCATCATGCTGTGTTAGATTTCCATGCCAAGACAGTTACACTAGCCATGCCTGAGTTGCCGGGATTAGAGTGGAGGGGTTCTTCAGTCAGTGCCTTGAGCCGTGTTATTTCCTTCATGAAGGCTCGACACATGGTCGGGAAGGGGTGTTTGTCTTACCTTGCTTATGTGCGGGACACCACCGCCGAGTCTCCTACCCTTGATTCAGTGCCAGTTGTTCGAGAGTTTCCTGATGTGTTTGCTTCCGATCTTCCAGGCATGCCTCTAGATCGAGATATAGATTTCTGCATTGATTTGGCTCCAGATACTCGGCCTATTTCCATTCCTCCGTATCGTATGGCTCCTAATGAGCTAAAGGAACTGAAGGAGCATCTTGAGGAGTTGTTGGCCAAGGGATTTATTAGGCCAAGTGTGTCGCCGTGGGGTGCTCCAGTCCTATTTGTGAAGAAGAAGGATGGGTCTATGCGGATGTGTATTGACTACCGCCAGTTGAATAAAGTGACCATCAAGAACAAGTATCCTCTGCCGTGCATTGATGGTTTGTTTGATCAGCTACAGGGTGCTCGTGTGTTCTCTAAGATTGATCTGAGGTCAGATTATCACCAGTTAAAGATTCGAGCTTTTGATGTCCCGAAGACTGCATTTCGCACCAGATATGGCCACTACGAGTTGTTAGTGATGTCCTTTGGCTTGACTAATGCCCCAGCAGCATTTATGGACTTGATGAATAGGGTATTCAGGATGTATATCGGCTCATTTGTTATTGTTTTCATTGATGATATATTGATCTACTCACGGAGCCTGGGAGAGCACAAACAGCATTTGAGAGTTGTGCTTCAGACCTTACGAGAACAGAAGCTATATGCTAAGTTCTCCAAGTGTGAGTTCTGGTTAGAATTTGTGGCGTTCTTGGGGCATGTGGTGTCCGGTGAGGGTATCAAGGTTGATCCGCAGAAGATTGAGGCAGTCCAGAGTTGGCCACGTCCTACTTCAGCTTCAGAGATCAGGAGTTTTCTAGGTTTAGCAAGTTACTACCGTCGGTCCGTGGAGGGATTCTCTTCTATTGCCGCCCCATTGACTAGATTGACTCAGAAGAATGCTCCATTCCAGTGGTCCCACGATTGTGAGGCGAGCTTTCAGAGGCTCAAATCAGCATTGACTTCAGCACCAGTGTTATCATTGCCTTCTGAGTCTGGTGTATATACAGTGTATTGCGACGCTTCACGCGTCGGGTTGGGATGTGTGTTGATGCAGGATGGCAGGGTTATTGCTTATGCTTCGCGGCAGCTGAAGGTTCATGAAAAGTTTTACCATGTGCACGATTTGGAATTGGCGGCGATTGTTCATGCTTTGAAGATATGGCGGCATTATTTGTACAGTGCATCTTGTGAGGTCTATACTGACCACCGGAACCTGCAGTACTTGCTTAAGCAGAGGGGCCTTAATTTGAGGAAGCGAAGGTGGCTTGAGTTGTTGAAGGACTATGATCTCACTATTCTGTATCATCCGGGCAAGGAAAATGTTGTAGCGGATGCTTTGAGCAGGCGGGCAGCTAGTATGGGTAGTTTGGCCCACATTGCAGGTGAGGAGAGATCTTTAGCCTTTGACATTCAGTCCTTGGCCAATCGATTGGTGAGATTGGACCTTTATGAGCCTTGTCGAGTTTTGGCTCATGTGGTTGCTCACTCTTCATTATTGGGAGAGATCAAGGCCCGACAATTTGATGATCCACGCCTAGCAGAGCTTCGGGATACGGTGGTCCAGGGCAGGGCCAAGGAGAATACTTTAGGCGAGGATGGTGTTCTGCGACTCCAGGGCTGATTGTGTGTCCCTGATGTCAATGGCCTGAGGGAGAGGATTCTAGCAGAGGCGCACAGTTCTCGGTATTCTATTCATCCGGGAGCGACAAAGATGTATCGTGATCTGAAGCAGCACTACTGGTGGAGGCAGATGAAGAAGGATATTGTTCAGCATATGGCTAGGTGTCTTAATTGTCAGCAGGTTAAGTACGAGCATCAGCGTCCAAGAGGCTTGTTTCAGCAGATGCCCATTCCTTAGTGGAAATGGGAGCGTATCGCTATGGACTTCGTGGTTGGGTTGCCTCGGAATTTGCGGAAGGTTGACGCGGTTTGGGTTATTGTGGACAGACTGACCAAATCGGCGCATTTCATTCCTGTGGCTACCACTTATACTACGGAGAGACTAGCTCAGATTTACCTTCGGGAGATAGTCCGGTTGCATGGTGTGTCGGTTTCTATTATTTCAGATCGGGGTCCTCAAATCACTTCGCATTTCTGGAGAGCTTTGCACAGCGAGATGGGTACTCAGATAGACCCCAGTTCAGAATTTCACCCTCTGAACAATGGCCAGTAAGAGCGTACAGTTCAAATCTTGGAGGATATGCTCAGGGCTTGTGTGATTGATTTCGGGGGTTAGTGGGACCAGTTCTTGCCTTTAGCGGAGTTTGCATACAATAATAGTTATCAGTCCAGCATTGAGATGGCTCCATTTGAGGCTTCATATGGTCGGCGATTCCGTTCGGTGATTGGGTGGTTTGAGCCTGGTGAGGCCAAGTTATACGGTACGGAGCTAGTCAGAGATGCCTTGGAAAAGGTGAATATTATTCAGGAGAGGCTCTGTACCGCACTGTCTAGGAAGAAGAGCTACGCAGATCAGCGGGCACGTGGTGTATCATTCATGGAGGGAGATAAGGTTATGTTGAAGGTTTCGCCGATGAAGGGCATTATGAGATTCGGGAAGAAGGGCAAGTTGAGCCCCATGTTTATATGTCCTTTCGAGGTGTTGAAGCGGGTTTGAGAGGTTTCTTATGAGCTTGCTTTGCCTCCAGCCTTATCAAAAGTTCACTCAGTATTTCAGGTATCCATGCTTCGGAGGTATTACGCCGACTTCTTGCACGTGGTTGATTACAGCACCGTCCAGTTAGATGAGAAGTAAGGCTACGAGGAGGAGCCAGTGGCTATTGTTGATAGGCAGGACCACCAGTTGAGGTCTAAGACATTTTCTGCGGTTAAGGTCCAGTGGAGGGGCCAACCAGTTGAAGGGGCGACCTGGGAGTCCGAGCAAGACATGCGGAGCAGATATCCACAGCTATTCAGCACTCCAAGTACGATTCTAGCCCCGTTCGAGGACGAACATTTGTTAAGAGGGGGAAAATGTAACGACCCAGCCAGTCGTTTTGCGTGTTAGGATCCTGTTTCATTAAATAAAACCTTCCATAGCGGCTATTCGTTCTTTATGACTCGCGGGAGCAGGTGGTTCGGGATTTGGGAATGAATTGGATGGTTTAGGAACACTTGGTTCCTTAAGGCTGGCCTATTTTGCCAAGTTTGACTTCGATCAACATTTTGAGAAAACGACCTCGGAATCAAGTTCTGACAGTCCAGTAGCTCTGTATGTTTCGGACTTGGGCGTATGTTTGGCTCGAGTTTCTAACAACCCCGGAGCATTTCGACGCCCGAAATGGAAATCAGGATTTCCTTAAGTTTAGAATTTGGCTTGAAACGGCACTTTATGCTATCGATGTCTAAAAGGAATTCCGGGATCGGTAATAGTTTTGTATAGTCATTTATGACTTGTCTGCAAAATTTGGGGTCATTCCGAGTAGTATAGACCCGTTCGGCGCAATGTAACGAATTCTAGAATTTCAAAGTTCTTAAGTTTGATTAATTTGGTTTTGGGGTTGAATTCTGAGTTCCGTTGTTGCTTTTCATGTTCCGGAAGTTTGAGCGAGTCCGTATCATGAATAAAGACTTGCCGATGCTTTTGGACAGGGTCCCGCGGGGCTCGGGGGTGTTGTAGACCCCCGGGAGCTAAGTTGGAAAAACCAGAAATTTCTCTATCTGGTTTCCTTGTCTGCGATCGCAGAAGGTGGGTTGCGATCGCGGAGAAGGGTTTTGATGGGCTGCTGATTGTTCTCTGCGATCGCAGCCTTCCCCATGCGATCGCATATGTTCGAGCCCCAAAGCTTCGCGATCGCAGCCCTGTCACGCGATCGCATTGAGTCGCAGCTGGGCCGGGTGAAATTGTTCATCGCGATCGCAGGACCTCTGCCGCGATCGCAGAGGTCAGACCAGATGGTCTTCGCGATCGCAAGACCTCTGATGCGATCGCAGAGGTCAGTCTAGTTTTCCTTCGCGATCATAGGCCTAGCGTCGCGATCGCATTTAAGCATTTCCTGGGCAGTATTTAAATGCCCAATTACGGGTTTTCTTCTTCATTCTCAATACCCAACTTCCATTAAAGCTCCTCAAAGCTAGGGAAAAGCTGTCCAAGGTCAAGTTCCTCAAGGTTAGTGTAATTTCCTCTCTAAATTCATGGATTTATTATGGAAATCTAACTAGTTTACCTATTAAAATAGCAAAATCATGGGAAATTGAGTAGAAATTTCTAGGGCTTTGATAATTAGTGAATTATCCCTTTTAGCCATGAATTCCTAATTAAATTATGTAATTACGATCCATAGACTACGGGTAATTTAATCCTTCAAGAATTTTCAAAATCCGAAAGCGTGGGCTCGGGGTCGAAATTTCAAAAATCGCCAAGAATGTTAAATTTTAGGAATTCTTGCTAATTCTACTTCTTTGACCTTGAATTTGATTCAATTACGCTATGTTTGGCTAGTTTTGAACCGTCAAGAGTAGTTTCGGAGTTTCGGGCGCATCTTTTGACCCGGTCCTTGGTCCGAGGAGTGCTTTTATCAAGGTGAGTCTCCTTTCTAACCTCGTAAGAGGTAAATTGTCCCTCTAGATAACCTTGTTTGCTATGTGATCTTGTTTTGGGGGCTACGTGCGTACCACGTGACGAGAGTCCATACGTAGCGACTACATGTGTTATGTCCGGGTAGTTTAGGACCACGACATGCCTTGTATTCTGCCTCGAAATGACTTCTATATTATAAATTCTTGCTTGATATATCATTGTTATCCCTGAGTATCTCATTGATTAAATATTTGGGAAGATTTGGTAAGTGAAGTAGACTTAATGTTTTGTGTGCGCATGTTGTCGCTTTGCCATTTACGTCCTGCGAGTGATATGTAAATCTTCCTTCACTCTTAGGGGACCGGGTAGTACACCACGGTGGATTCTATAGTGCACTCCTGGTACGGGCCAGTCGATCCCCGGCAGTGCACCGGGATTTAATTGAGAATGCACTCTTAGTAAGGGTCGGTCGATCCCCGGTAGTGCATGGACGAAGTTACACTATGATATGATTACATTGATAGACGCACTCTTGGTACGGGCCGGTCGATCCCCGGTAGTGCATGGACGAAGTTACACTATGATATGATTACATTGATAGACGCACTCTTGGTACGGGCCGGTCGATCCCCGGTAGTGTGTAGGCGGGATTTCTATTGAGCATGCACTCTTGGTACGGGCCGACCGATCCCCGGCAGTGCATAGCTATTCCTCACTATGATAAGATATGACTACATTGATAGACGCATTCTTGGTACGGGCCGGTCGATCCCCGGCAGTGCATATGCGTAATTATTGGTAGGCATGCACTCTTGGTGCGGGCCGGTCGATCCCCGACAGTGCATAGCTAGTCTTCCTTATGACTCCAGCATGTTGTCTTACCTTTGTGTGCGCATGACTATTTGGTGTGGTTTTCCTGATTTACGATTAAGGCAGTATTGGGAAGAAGAGAAAGTAGAAATTGTCGTTTGCATTCGGCACTCACCGGAAAACCTTGTGTTTACTTCATTGGGATATATTGCTTACATGTCTACTGTTTTCCTTATATTCTGCTTATGTTAACTGTTGGACCTTAGTGAGTGTCGAGTCGACCTCTCGTCACTACTTCTTCGAGATTAGACGGGATACTCACTGGGTACATATTCATATATATGTACTCATGTTGCACTTTCTTTTCTTTTTTGTACTTGACTGTACACGTCCGGAGGCTATGTCGTCTGATCTTCAGGCCGGTGCTAGATATTGATAGTGTGTTCACACTTCACGGTGAGTTGCTTTCCCGGCGACTTCCTAGCAGCACCCTGGAGTTTCTTTTGTTATACTCTCTGTCTATTTCATTCAGACTGAGACTCTGTATTTATTGCAGTCATTGTATATTTAGTAGTGCCCGTGACACTCGTGACACTAGTTCCTGGCACACACGTCGTAAATATTTTGGGTTTGGGGTTGTATATCTATGTATATGTTTTATTTCGACCTTGTATTTACTATGATTTTGCCTTCACCTCAAGGCTAGTATCATGTTAGTTGTCTTAGAGTGGTAATTATTGACTTGTTGATCGAATGGGAACGGTATCACTTAGTGAAGGTTATATCGGCTTGCCTAACCCCGTTGTTGGGCGCCATCGCGACCTGAATTAGGATTTGGGTCGTGACACTCATTGTTTTCATCACTTCTAAATCAAAAACTAATAATTTTCGTTGTAAAAATTGAGGGTTTGGGTAGAATTGGGGAATTTTGTAAAAATCGAATCTTTACCTCGAATTGAGGTCGAATTTCAAAACTAATTATATATTTGGGTTCGTGGGTGAATGGGTAAACGTAATTTGGTCCGAACCCCGAGTTTAGACCAAGCGGGCCCGGGGTCGGTTTTTCACTTTTTTTAGAAAACTTAGGAAAAATTGTAATTTTCAATAAAGTTAGTTCATTTAGCCTTAATTAATTATATTGAGTTAATTATGATTAGATTCGAGCAAGTTAGAGCAAGATTCTAAAGGAAAAGCTGTAATTGAGCAGTGAGTGGCCTGCGAAATTGAGGTAAGTGTTTGGTCTAACTTTGACTTGATGGAATAAGAATCCCCACTTTTTTGCTATGTGAAATGCATGGGCGTGGTGTATAGGTGAGGTGACGAGTATCTATGCACCACCCAATTTGGCTGATAAACATGATCCCCTTCCCCTTCCCAACTTAATTGATGCTTGTCTTAATTGTTCTTTGTTCATTATTGTTTCTATGACT
>ML254689.1:120115-160865 GCA_005239495.1 Nicotiana undulata | reverse complement strand
TTTTTTCCTTGTGTGACAAAACAGTTGAGTGTTTTGTGGTTTTTTTTATTATATATATATATATATATATATATATATATATATATATATATGTCCCTGTTGGTTCATTTTTTTTATAATATTGAGGAAGTTATGAGAATTTCAGTTTAATTGTTTTATGATTTCTGAGGTTTTACGGGATTAATTGTTTTCATTCGATTATTTACATTTGTTGTTGAAAGTTTTGGTTGTTCTCTTAATCCTATCGTGGTACGTAAAGACTGAGTTGGGTTGACAGTGTTATGGTGATTACATATATTTGGGCTGATATTATTGTGGGATGTTGTTGTTTAAAGCTTACGGGCTACACTATTTTCTGTTTGAAATTTTTGAATCAAAATTTGGTGTGATACGGGTGGATAATTTGTGTGATAAGGGTGAATACATTGATTGTGATATTGTGAATAGGTGGGATCGGGTTGCACGCCGCAACAAGACAGTGAAAATGGGGAATGATGATGTTTTACTGATTTTTAAACTTTAAATGATTTGGAAATTCTTGCGTTACTCTACAGTTTTTCTTATATTTCATACATGTGATTATTTTAAAGTAAAGTCTGGAGGCTGAGTTATTTTATTATTGTGCAGTATTTATTTAGATTTCGTTCTTGCATTATAATTATTGTCTCAGTTATATTTTTCTTGTTCGTGTAGAATTATTTTATTGCGTTATTGTATATATTATTGTCACGGTATGTTGTTAATGCCACGCCGTAGCCTCGTCACTACTTCGTCGAGGTTAGGCTCGGCACTTACTCAATACATGGGGTCGGTTATATTGATACTACACCCTGCACTCTTTTGAGCAGATCCAGGTATCGATCAACAATAGAGATATTTAGAGCGGCTATTCATTTATTCGGAGACACGAGGTATATCTGTCGGTGTTCGCAGATCCCGAGATTCTTCTCCTATTTTTATAAAACTGTTTTATTATACCCAAAAAAGTTAGACTATTTCTGTCAGCCCATTATTTGTAATATTCTTTAGTAGTTCGTGAATTGTGACTCCAGACCTGGGGTAGTTCTAGAGTTACTTATATAATTAGTTCGTGGCTTGGTTTATTTAAGTGTTTATTATTTTATGTTTGGAATTATTCATTGAAAGTTAGTAGCTTAAGTTTATTTTATAATTGTTTATAATGTTTAAATGGATAATCAAAGGTAAATAGCTAATCAAACTCTAACATTGGCTTGCCTAGCAAGTGTGGTGTTAGGCGCCATCACGATCCCTAAGGTTGGGAAATTGGGTCGTGACAGTTAGGCTCGGCACTTACTCAGTACATGGGGTCGGTTGTACTAATACTACACTTTGCACTCTTTTCTGCAGATCTAGGTACTAGCCAGCAGTAGAGATTATTAGAGCAACCATCCATTCATTCGGAGACACGAGGTATATTTGTCGGCGTTCGCAGATCCCGAGAGTCTTCTCCTATTTTTATAAAACTATTTTAGTATATCCAGAACAATTATACTATTTCTTTCAGCCCAGTATTTGTAGTATTCTTTAGTAGATCGTGAATTGTGACACCAGACTCTGGGGTAGTTCTAGATTTATTTATATAATTAGCTCGTGGTTCTTTTAAATTTATTGTTTATTTATTTTATATTTGGAATTATTCATTGAAAGTCATTAGCTTAAGTTTATTTTTAATTGTTTATTATGTTTAGATGGATAATCAAAGGAAAATAGTTGAGCAAAATCTAACATTGGCTTGCCTAGCAAGTGTGGTATTAGGCGCCATCACGATCCTTAAAGTTGGGAATTTGGATTGCGACAATCCCGATCCCACCAATCCTCCCTTTGTAACGACTCAGTTGGCCATTACGTAGAGCATGCATTAATTTCATAATGTCAGTCTTGTCGTAGCTTGGTTAGACTGTTCATGATGTATTAGAGTTGGTTAGTTCGGGTTTAGAGTGGTTATAGAAGCAATTGAGTCACTTAGTCTCTAAAAGAAGCCTTAGAGTTAGAAAAGTCAATCGGGAGTTGACTTGTTGGTAAACGACCTCGGAATGCGTATTTTACGGTTCAAATGGCTTTGTTAGGTTATTTGGGACTTAGGAATGTGTTCAGAATGTTTTGTGATGTCCGGTGTAGAATTAGACTTGAATTGGCGGAAGTTATTTTTGGCGATTTCCGGTCGACAGTGGAAAATAGGATATCGGGGTCGAAATAGAATTCCGACAGTTGGAACAGGTTCGTAATGTCATTTTGGGTATGTCTGCATAATTTCAGGTCAATCGGCATTGTTTTGGGTAGTTTCGGCGTCGTTGGTGGAATTTAGAAAGTTGGAAGTTCATAGGCTTGAATTCGATGGGTTTTTGGAGTTTTGATATTGTTTTTGATGTTTTGAAGGCTTGACTAAGTTTGAATGACCATACGTGATGTGTTGGTATGTTTGGTTGGGGTCCCGAGGAGCTCGGGATGGTTTTGGGTGGTGAACGGGGAGTTTGGAATGATTTGGTTGTTGCTGAAGTTGCTGGTGCTGGTGTTTTCGCACCTGCGGAATAGGAGCCGCAGGTGCGGGCCCGTAGGAGCGGATGAGACTCCGTAGGTGCGAAATTTTGGCTGGGTCAAGAGATTTCCACAGGTGCGAGGTAATTGCCGCACCTGCGAAGCCGCAAGTGCGGGAGGTGGAGCGTAGGTGCAAAAGATGAGGACCTTGGGATTTTCCGCAGGTGCGCACCTGGGACCGCAAGTGCGGTTCCGCAGGTGCACGTAAGTGGCCGCAGGTGCGGAACCACTCGGCAGAAGGTATAAAAGCATGCCTTCGCGAATTTGAGCCATCTTTCTCAATATTTCATCCGGGTTTGAAGCTTTTGAAGGGTGTTTGAAAAGGGAATTCGATAGTTCTTTATTGAGGTAAGGTTTTTGGACTCTAAACACGTTTATATGTGATTAAAGGTCGGATTAATGATGAGAAATTAGGAAAAATAAGTGCAAATGGGTAACTAGAGCTTGGGATTAAGAGGCTTTAGAATGAGAATTTGAGGGGCCATTTGGACCCTGATTTTAGTGTTCTTGTTATGTATAGACTCGTGGGAGGATGAGGATTTTTGTGGTGTAAATTTTGTCGAATTCTGAGGCGTGGGAGCGGGGGTCGGGTTTGACCAACTTCAGCATTTTTGAGTATTTTTGATAAATTTCGATTGGGATTAACTCCTTAGCATATTATAATGACATATATCTGATTGTTGGTAGATTTGGAGCACTCGGAGGCCGAATTTAGAGGCAAGGGCACTGCGGAGTAGTATTTTAGCCGGTTTGAGGTAAGTAACGCTTCCAAACTTGGAACTGAGGGTTCGAAACCCCAAATTATCTGATATTTGATATTAATTACGGTGACGCACTTTTCAAGTGACAAGCATGCGGGCGTACACCGAATAATTGTGGCCTGGCTTGTCCCATGGCACTGCCTCATGGCTATTTCAGACTGTTACTTGTACCATGAAGGTTGCAAGTACCTTGAACGTATTAGAAACCATGTTAAGTATAATGTTAAGGCTTCACGCCGATAGGTTTAGACCAGAATGGTTGATTGCTGCTGTCTCCATCTGCGATTATTTGCTTTCATGTACCTAGTCTTGTTATAGCATATGTTTCATGCCTTAGTCTGAGAAGTTGCTAGTTTATTTCTATATTATCATTGTTTTAGGCTGATTGTTATATTTGAGAGCATTGTGAGTGAGACTGGAAAGTATTGACTGAGTGAGGCCGAGAGCCTGGTATTGAGACAGTTATGAGATTGGACTGTACACCGCAGCGATCCTTGAATCATGCCTTCGTTGGCTGATATAGCGCTTGGGCTTACAGGAGCCCCTCCGGAGTCTTTACACCCCTAGTGAGCGCACAGATATTGAGGGATGGATTTTCCCTGGCATGGATCTTTCCTGAAGTTATTGATACAAATATTGAGGGATGGATTGTCCCTGGACATGGATCTTGTTCGAGTGATATGTTGCGGAGATGGATCTTCTCCGTGGGACTGGACTGGCCTTTTTTCTCAGTACTCGGTGACTACGTCACTTGAGTTTATGCATAATCCGGGATGGACCTTCCCTGGGCCTGATGGCCAATTCTAGTACTGAGTAGACTTCCTTGTGAGAGTAGGGATAGTGTGTACATATCATTTCTGGTTCCTTATGATCATATGCTGTTATGTAGAGTTTACAGGCATAATTTGGTGCATTTTTCTTATTTTCCTGCCATATTACTGTCATGTTCAAGATATATGTTGTTGTTTATAAACATCAAAGGTTAAGTCCGTCACTACCTCTCAGCCCATAGTTTTGTTTTGTTACTACTGAGTTGGTGTACTCACGTTACCCATGCACCTTGTGTGCAAATCCAGGTACACTGGGACTTGGCTTTGGTAATTGAGTAGCGACAGTTTCCATCAGAGTTGTCGAGGTAGCAGCTGGCGTCCGTGATCTCGTCATCTCTTTCCTATTCTACCTGTTGTTATTTATTTTTTAGACTATGTTGGTCAACCCTCTTTAAGTTACATTATGTATTAGCAGCTCATGAATGTGTGACACTGGATCCGAGATTGTAGGATTTGAGATTTGATTTTTGACAAATTGTTCTAAATTCTGATTTACTATTATTATTGATTTCGGATTTATTAAAAGAAGTATTTTCTCTATAATTGAACCTAGATTAGTTATAGATACGTGTTGTCCTGGTTCCACGACAGGCACCATCACGACTCTGAAATTAGGTCGTGACAAGTTGGTATCAGAACCCTATGTTGAATAGGTCTCACCAGTCATGAGCAGGTTTAGTAGAGTCTTGCGGATCGGTACAGAGACGTCTGTACTTATCTTCGAGAGGCTATAGAACCCTTAGGAAAATTCCACATTTTTGAATTCTGTCGTGCGACTCTATTTAACTCTGGAACTAAAATTCTGTTATTTTCATTCTCTAACAGATGGTGAGGACTCGTGCTACCGGTAGTGGTGATCAGATACCAGCAGGACCAGCCAGAGGTCAAGGTCATGGTAGAGGGAGGGGTGCAGCCCGCACAGCAGTCGGGGCAGCACCTGTTAACCCTCTCATTTCTCAGGTATCAGGTCCCCGCAGCTGAGATTCCAGCGGGGCAGGTTCAGGCACCAGCAGTGCCCATTGTGATACCGGGTCTTCAGGAGACCCTAGCCCAGATTTTGACGGTGTGCACCAGCTTGGCACAGGCCGTCGATATGTCCTCTATTGTCACTACTTCTCAAGCCAGGGGAGGCATTCAAACTCCAGCTGCCCGGACACCTGAGCAGGTCACCTAGGGACTTCAGACACACCGGGCAGCCTTAGTGCAGCAGATTGTTCCGGTACAGGATTATGAGGTCCCAGCTTTAAGTGATGATGAGCAGCGTAGGTTGGAGAGGTTGAGCAGACTCCAGCCTCCGACTTTTAGTGGTACAGAGGGCGAGGATGCCCAGGCCTTCTTGGACAAGTGTTAGAGGATACTACGCACATTAGGGATATTAGAGGGCAGTGAGGTCCCATTTACTACCTTCCAGTTTTCAAGATCTGCACTTGCTTGGTAGGAGGCCTATGAGAGGCGTAGACCCGCTGATGCAGCGCCCCTTACATGGCACCAGTTCTCCATTCTCTTTTTGGAGAAGTATATACCACAGTCTCGCAGAGGGGAGCTGCGCAGAGAGTTCGAGCAGTTGCGTCAGGGAGACATGACCTTGACGCAGTATGAGATGAGGTTCTCTAAGTTAGCCCGTCATGCCATCTGGCTAGTCCCCACAGACAGAGAGAGTATCTCGAGGTTTATTGATGGTCTCACTTACCAGCTACGGATTTTTCATACCAGGGAGAGGGTATATGGCACTTCTTTTGAGGAGGTAGGTTATATAGCCAGGGAGATTGAGTCAGTGCGCTTCCAAGAGCGTGTCGAGAGGGAGGCCAAGAGGCCTTGGGGATCAGGTAGTTACGGTGGTGTTCACTCGGGAGGTCAGTCTCAGTATAGCAGAGGCCATCCATTCAGGACTCCTCAGCCGGATCGTCCAGTTTACAGTGGTGCTTCATCAGGACACGGTCCCCGTAGCTTCCATTCGGGCCATTCATCATTCAGTGCACTTCCAGTCCAGAGCTCATCTCATCCACCATCAGTTCAGGGTTCTTCAGCACATGGCTCTTCTAGCAGCTACTCTGGTTCTAGGGGTTCCCTTCAGTCCCCACCGCCATTTGCTGAGAGGGATTTCTTCGAGTGTGGGGATCCGGGTCACATCAAGAGGTATTGTTCCCGCCTTTCTGGTAGTTCATTTCAGTACAGGAGCCAGCCTCCAGCTTCAGCACCAGTTTCTACACCACCCGCTCAGGGAGCCAGGGGTGGGAGCTAGTCAGTCAGAGGTCGCCCTAGAGGGGGAGGTCGATCAGGTGGGGGACAGGCCCGTTTCTATGCACTTTCGTCCAGACCAGATGCCATAGCTTCAGATGCAGTGATTACAGGTCGGGATGGTTCGGTATTATTTGATCCTGGTTCCACGTATTCATATGTTTCATCATACTTTGCACATTTCTTGGATACGCCTCGTGAACCTTTGATTTCATCTATTCATGTGTCGACTCCGGTGGGGGATATTGTTGTGGTAAACCGGGTGTACCAGTGTTGTGTTATATCTATTGGGGGTTTGGAGACCCGAGCAGACCTATTATTGCTTAGCATGGTTGACTTTGATGTGATATTGGGTATAGATTGGCTATCTCCATGCCATGTTGTTCTTGATTGTCATGCCAAGACCGTGACCTTAGCTATGCCCGGTTTGCCGAGTATTGACTGGAGAAGTTCGATGGAGCATGTGCCTAGTAAGGTGATTTCCTACCTGAAGGCTCAGCGTATGATTGGGAAAGGATGTGAGTCTTATCTGGCTTTTGTGAGAGATGTTAGTAGTGATACTCCTTCTATTGATTCTTTTCCTGTGGTTCATGAGTTCCCGGACGTCTTTCCTACAGACCTGCTATGCATGCCACCTGACAGGGACATTGATTTTGGTATTGACCTGTTACCAGACACCCAGCCTATCTCTATCCCACCTTACCGCATTGCCCCAACAGAGTTGAAGGAATTAAAAGAGCAGCTTCAGGAACTCCTAGATAAGGGGTTCATTCGGCCTAGTGTGTCACCTTGGGGTGCATCGGTGTTGTTCGTGAAGAAGAATGATGGGTCTATGCGCATGTGTATTGACTATAGGCAGCTGAACAAGGTTACGGTGAAGAACCGGTATCCTTTGCCTCGTATTGATGACTTGTTTGATCAGCTTCAGGGAGCTAGGGTGTTCTCCAAGATTGACTTGAGGTCTGGGTACCATCAGCTAAAGATTTGGGATTCTGATATTCCAAAGACTGCTTTCAGGACCAGATATGGTCATTACGAGTTTTTGGTTATGTCAGTTGGGCTGACCAATGCCCCAGTCGCGTTCATGCATTAGATGAACAGCGTGTTTCAGCCTCACCTTGATTCATTCGTCATTGTGTTCATTGATGACATCCTGATGTATTCTCGTAGCCAGGAGGAGCACGCTCAGCATTTGAGGATTGTGTTGCAGAGGTTGAGAGAGGAGAAGCTTTATGCAAAGTTCTCCAAGTGTGAGTTTTGGCTTGGTTTAGTAGCTTTCTTGGGGCACGTGGTATCTAGTGAGGGTATTCAGGTTGATCCGAAGAAGATTGAGGCAGTGTAGAGTTGGCCCAGACCGTCCTCCGCTATAGAGATTAGGAGCTTCCTTGGTTTGACGGGATATTACCATCGCTTTGTGCAGGGATTCTCTTCTATTGCTTCACCGTTGACAAGATTGACCCAGAAGGGTGCTCCATTCAGATGGTCTGATGAGTGTGAGGAGAGCTTTCAGAAGCTCAAGTCTGCATTGACTACAGCTCCGGTATTGGTCTTGCCTACTGGTTCAGGTTCTTACACAGTCTATTGTGATGTTCTAGAGTTGGCTTGGGAGCGGTTCTAATGCAGGTTGGTAGGGTGATTGCCTACGCATCCAGACAGTTGAAGGTGCACGAGAAGAATTATCCAGTGCACGATCTTGAGCTAGCTTCCATTGTTCATGCTTTAAATATTTGACGTCATTATTTGTATGGGGTGCAGTGTGAGATTTTCACCGATTATCGTAGCTTGCAGTACCTGTTGAAGCAGAAGGATCTGAATTTATGTCAGAGGAGATGGTTGGAGCTTCTTAAGGATTATGACCTCACCATTCTATATCACCCGGGGGAGGCCAATGTAGTGGCCGATGCCCTGAGTCACCGAGCAGGGAGTTTGGGGAGTCTAGCCTATCTTTCAGCAGCAGAGCGACCCTTGGCACGTGATGTTCAGGCCTTAGCAGGGCAGCTTGTGAGATTGGATTTGTCAGAACCTCCGCGGGTATTAGCTAGCATGGCTTCCCGGTCTACTCTCTACGATCATATTAGAGCGCGCCAGTATGATGACCGGCACTTGTTGGTTCTTCAGGGCAGGGTCCGTCGAGGTGATGCCAGGGATGTGACTATTGGTGATGACGGGGTTATGAGAATGCAGGGCCGTATTTTTGTGCCCAATGTAGATGGGATTCGAGAGTTGATATTAGCAGAGGCCAATAGCTCGTGGTACTCCATCTTTACGGATGCCTCGAAGATGTACCAGGACTTGAGACAGCAGTATTGGTAGAGACAGATGAAGAGAGATATTGTAGAGTATGTAGCACGATGTCTCAACTGCTAACATGTCAAGTATGAGCACCAGAGACCAGGTGGATTGCTTCAGGAGTTAGCTATTCCAGAGTGGAAGTGGGAGCGGATCACCATGGACTTTGTGATAGGGCTTCCACGGACTTCGAAGGGATTCGATTCTATTTGGGTCATTGTGGATCGATTGACCAAGTCCGCGCATTTCATTTCTGTCAGTACTACTTATACTTCGGAGAGGTTAGCTGGTATCTACATCAGGGAGATTGTCTGATTGCATGGAGTCCTAGTTTATATCATTTATGATAGAGGTACTCAGTTCACATCTCAGTTTTGGAGAGCCATGCAGAGAGGTATGGGGACGCATGTAGAGTTGAGCACAACATTTCACCCTCATACCGACGGGCAGTCAGAGCGGACTATTCAGATCTTGGAGGACATGTTGTGTGCATGTGTGATTGATTTTGGTGGCTCGTGGGATCAGTTATTGCAACTAGCGGAGTTTGCATATAATAACAGCTACCAGTCCAGTATCCATATGGAGCCGTATGAGGCTTTATATGGTAGGAGGTGTAGATCTCCGGTGGTTTGAGCCCGGTGAGGCCAAGCTATTAAGCACATATTTGGTTCAGGATGCGTTGGAGAAGGTGAAGTTAATTCAGGAGCGACTTCGCACGGTGCAGTCTATGCAGAAGAGTTATGCGGAGCGGAAGGTTTGGGATGTGTCTTATATGGTGGGTGACAAGGTACTTCTGAAGGTGTCATATATGAAGGGTGTTATGAGGTTCAGGAAGAGGGGAAAGCTGAGTCCCCGGTTCATTGGTCCTTTTGAGGTGCTTCAGAAGGTTGGAGAGGTGGCTTATAGACTTGCCTTACCACCCAGCGTGTCTAGCGTTCATCCGGTATTCCATGTGTCGATGCTTCGGAAGTATGTTGGTAACCCATCCCATGTTTTAGACTTTAGTACAATTTAGCTTGAGGATGATATGTCATATGAGGTGGAGCCAGTGGCTATTTTGGCTCGCGAGGTCATAAAGTTGAGGTCAAAGGAGATAGCTTCAATGAAGGTGCAGTGGAGAGGTCAGCCAGGGGTGGAGGCTACTTGGGAGACCGAGCGGGAGATGCGAAGTAGATATCCTCACTTGTTTGAGACTCCAGGTATGTTTCTAGACCCGTTCGAGGACGAACCTTTGTTTAAGGGGAGGGGGGAGAATGTAACGACCCGATCGGTCATTACGTAGATCATGCATCAATATCACTATTCCTACCTTGTCGTAGCTTGGTTAGACTGTTCATGATGTATTAGAGTTGGTTAGTTCGGGTTCAGAGTGGTTATAGAATGAATTGAGTCACTTAGTCTCTAAAAGTAGTCTTGGAGTAGGAAAAGTCAACCGGAAGTTGACTTGTTGGTAAATGACCTCGAAATGCGGATTTTATGGTTCAGATAGCTTCGTTAGGTGATTTGGTACTTAGGAGTATGTTCAGAATGTTTTGTGATGTCCGGTGTAGAATTAGGCTTGAATTGGCAGAAGTTATTTTTGGCGATTTCCGGTCGGCAGTGGAAAATAGGCTATCGCGGTCTTAATGGAATTCGATAGTTGGAACAGGTTCGTAATGTCATTTTGGGTATGTCTGCAAAATTTCAGGTCAACTGGAGTTGTTTTCGGTAGTTTCGGCGTCGTTGGTGGAATTCAGAAAGTTGGAAGTTCATAGGCTTGAATTCGATGGGTTATTGGAGTTTTGATGTTGTTTTTTATGTTTCGAAGGCTCTACTAAGTTTGAATGACCATACGTGATGTGTTGGTATGTTTGGTTGGGGTCCCGAGGGGCTCGAGATTGTTTTGGGTGGTGAACGGGGAGTTTGGAATGATTTGGTTGTTGCTGAAGTTGTTGGTGCTGGTGTTTTCGTACCTGCGGAATAGGAGCCGTAGGTGCGAGCCCGTAGGTACGGGCCCGTAGGAGCGGATGAGACTTCGCAGGTGCAAAAGTTTGGCTGGGTGAAGAGATTTCCGCAGGTGCGAGGTAATTTCCGCACCTGCGAAGCCGCAAGTGCGGGAGGTGGAGCGCAGGTGCGGAAGATGAGGACCTTGGGGTTTTCCGCAAGTGCGGTTCCGCAGGTGCGCGTAAGTGGCCGGAAGTGCGGAACCACTCGGCAGAAGGTATAAAAGCATGCCTTCGCAAATTTGAGCAATCTTTCTCAATATTTCATCCGGGTTTGAAGCTTTTGAAGAGATTTTGAAGAGGGAATTCGATAGTTCTTCATTGAGGTAAGGTTTTTGGACTCTAAACTCGTTTATATGTGATTAAAGGTCGGATTAATGGTGAAAAATTAGGAAAAATTAGTGCAAATGGGTAACTAGGGTTTGGGATTAAGACGCTTTAGAATGAGAATTTGAGGGGTCATTTGGACTCCGATTTTAGTGTTCTTGTTATGTATAGACGCGTGGGAGGATGAGGATTCTTGTGGTGTAAATTTTGTCAAATTCCGAGGCGTGGGCCCGGGGGTCGGGTTTGACCAATTCGGGATTTTTGAGTATTTTTGATAAATTTCGATTGGGATTAACTCCTTAACATATTATAATGATATACATCTGATTGTTGGTAGATTTGGAGCACTCAGAGGCCGAATTTAGAGGCAAGGGCATTGCGGAGTAGTATTTTAGCCGGTTTGAGGTAAGTAACGCTTCCAAACTTGGAACTGAGGTTTCGAAACCCCAAATTATCTGATATTTGACATTAATTAAGGTGACGCACTTTCCAAGTGACGGGCATGCGGGCGTACACCGAATAATTGTGGCCTGGCTCGTCCCATGGCACTGCCTCATGGCTATTTCAGACTGTTACTTGAACTGTGAAGGTTGCAATTACCTTGAACGTATTAGAAACCATGTTAAGTATAATGTTAAGGCTTCACGTCGATAGGTTTAGACCGGAATGGTCGATTGCTGCTGTCTCCATCTGCGATTATTTGCTTTCATGTACTCAGTCCTGTTATAGCATATATTTCATGCCTCAGTCTCAGAAGTTGCTAGTTTATTTCTATATTATCATTGTTTTAGGCTGCTTGTTATATTTGAGAGCATTGTCAGTGAGACTGGAAAGTATTGACTGAGTGAGGCCGAGAGCCTGGTATTGAGACAGTTATGAGATTGGACTGCACACCGCTGTGATCCTTGAATCATGCCTCCGTTGGCTTATATAGCGCTTGGGATTACAGCAGCCCCTCCGGAGTCTTTACACCCCTAGTGAGCGCACAAATATTGAGGGATGGATTTTCCCTGGCATGGATCTTGCCTAAAGTTATTGATACAGATATTGAGGGATGGATCGTCCCTGGACATGGATGTTGTCCGAGTGATATGTTCCAGAGATGGATCTTCTCCGTGGGGCAGGACTGGCCTTTTTTTCTCAATACTCGGTGACTACGTCACTTGAGTTTATGCATAATCCGGAATGGACCTTCCTTGGGCCCGAAAGCCAATTTTAGTACTGAGTGGACTTCTTTGTGAGAGTAGGGATACTGTGTATATATCATTTCTGATTCCTTATGATCATATGTTGTTATGTAGAGTTTACAGGCATAATTTGGTGCATTTTTCTTATTTTCCTGCCATAGTACTGTCATGTTCAAGATATATGTTGTTGTTCATAAACATCGGAGGTTTAGTCCGTCACTACCTCTTAGCCCATATTTTGGTTTCGTTACTACTGAGTTGGTGTACTCACGTTACCCCTGCACCGTGTGTGCAGATCTAGGTACACCGGAACTTGGCCCTTGTCATTGAGTAGCGGCAGTTTCCATCAGAGTTGTCGAGGTAGCAGCTGGCGTCCGTGATCTCGTCATCTCTTTCCTGTTCTACCTGTTGTTATTTATTTTTCAGACTATGTTGGTCAGCCCTCTTTTAGTTACATTATGTATTAGCAGCTCATGATTGTGTGACACTGGATCCGGGATCGTAGGATTTGAGATTTAATTTTTCACAAATTGTTCCAAATTCTGATTTACTATTAGTATTGATTTCAGATTTATTAAAAGGGGTATTTTCTCTATAAATGAACCTAGATTAGTTATAGATAGGTGGCTGGCCTGGTTCCACGACAGGCGTCATCACGACTCCGAAATTGGGTCGTGACACCCTTATTCCTCCTTAACAATTTTAATAAATGTAAATAATATTTATATATTGCGGCGCGCAACCCGATCCCACCAATCCTCCCTATTCCTCCTTAACAATTACGATAAAAGTAAATAATTAATATGTGTTTTGGAGTGCAACCCGATCCCAGCATATATCACTATCAACATAACAATTCACCCTTATTATTCTGTATCAATTCACCCTTATTCCTCCTGTTGCGGCGTGCAACCCGATCCCACCGAATAATCATATTCACCCTTATTCCTCCACATCAATCCCCCCTTATTCCTCATGTTGCGGCGTGCTACCCGATCCCGCCATTTAACAATATAAATCAATCAACCACAATTCAACAACTCAATTACAAGTAATTCTACAACGAAAAGTATAAGTACACGGCAACAAGGGAACCACGTAACAATCAAAGGAATACAACAACCTTTACAAGGAAACAAGACATGTAAGGCACGTGTTAACTACACAAGTATTCACAACAATTTGGACTCGTAACAGATAAGCACGTAAATAACTCAACAATTAAGAAGTAACCAAATAATAATGAAGGAAACGACGACAACCAAGGCATATAGATGCCAAATAACAAATAGGAGGCAAATAAGGACTAACAACATTAGATAGAACATGTGAGAGTAATCTAACAAAGGGATACCACATTTTTATGACAATTTATTAAAAAGCATGGAAAGAAACTAGGCAAGGTAACCGGTCAATACCACATATAAACTGTGTACTCACTCGTCACCTTGCGTACACGGCTTTGACATATCAAAATAGCACAATTGACTCAATTCTTAAGGGGTGGTTTCCCCCACACAAAGTTAGACAAGATACTTACCTCAATTCGGCCAATTCAATGCACAATTTAGCTTTTCCTTTACCAATTCACCAACGCCCGACTCAATCTAACCAAAAATGACTTAAATACATCAAACAATGCAAAAGAAAATAAATTCAATTAACAAAGCTACAATACTTATACAATTTGCAACAAGTTAACAAAAGTCAACTCCCCGGTCCTGCACCTCGGAACTCGACAAACTTCACAAAACCCGAACACCCATTTCGATACGAGTTCAACAATACAAAAATTATCAAGTTCTGATACCAATTTGTCCTTCAAATCATGATTTTTACATTTTGAAAGATTTAACAAATTTTCATTTAGATCCTCATGACTTTGATGTTAAATCTTGTATAAAGTCATGAAATATATTTGGAAATTGATTAAAGATACTTACCCAATGACTTGGTAAGAAAATCTCTTCACAAAATTGCCTTACCTCGAAGCTAGGGTTCAAGAATATGAAAAATAAAATAAAAACTCGGAATTCTCATCACTTAACATGTTGCATATGTCGCATTTGCGACACTCGCATCGCAAAAGTGAGGAATCCTTCGCAAAAACGAAGCCTGAGAAATGCTGCCCGCATCGAAATTCTGATGAAAATGATCCCAAATGCGAACATGAGGCCTCGCAAAAGCGGCCCAAATGTTCGCAAAACCGAACTTCCCCTGCCCCATACATCATCGCATTTACAAGACTTGCTCCGCAAATGCGAAGCCTGCCAGTCCTAGCCTTTTTCGCAAATGCGATACCATGTTCGCAGAAGCGGCGATCACAAATGTGATCCATAACTCGCAAATGCGAGATCAGACACCAGCAAATTCTGCCCCTCTTTCAAACAATCCGAAACGCGTACAAAACTCACCCGAGCCCTCGAGGCTCTATTCCAAACACCCGCACAAGTCTGAAAACATAACACAAACTCACTCACGCGATCGAAAAACCAAAATAACCTCTAGAACCACGAATCGGATGCCAACAGGCATGAAAATCACCATGAACTTCAAGGACTCCTAGAATTGCAACCAAACGTCCGAACCACATCAAATCAATTCCAAACAACGCCAAATTTTGCAGGCAAGTTCCAGTTGATGAAACAGACCTATTCCAAATTCGAATACCACAATCCGGACCCGATAGCCTTAAAGTCAGTCCATGGTCAAACTTAGGAAGATTCTAAACCTTTAAATTGTCAACTTCCGCCAAATGATGTCGAAACCTTTTTGAAATATCCAAATGAAATTCCGGGCATACGCCCAAGTCCAAAATCATTATCCAGACCTACCGAACTGTCAAAACTCAGATCCAAGGTCAAATACTCAAAAGTCAAATCCTGGGTCAATTCCTTCAACTTCGGACTTCTAAAATGAGAGTCACTCCTAAAATCCCTTCCAACCCTCTCAAAAACCCAAACCGACAATGCACACAAGTCATAATAAACTGAATGAATCTACTTGTGACCTCAAACTGCTGAGGACGCAATTGCTCAAAACGACCAGTCGGGTCGTTACTAAAGGCACGAAGGGTGATGCCATAACGTATTTATCATTTTATGGTGAGATTGACAGTAAAAGCACGAAGGGTGATGTCGTGTCATTCTTATTGTTTCAGGGTGAGTTGAGAGTAAAAGAACGAGGGGTAATGTCGTGCAGTCTTTATTCATTGTGTTTACCCATTTTCATTGGTTGATGGTTTATTGACTATTTGATTCCTTTCCTGTTGTAGTTACAGTATCTTGTACCCCTTTTCGCATATCCCCTCCCACTAGTACGTGTTTAATCTCTATTTGTTGTTATGTTGTATATATGTTCTCGTTTTTATAGGTTTAATTACATGAGTTTCCTATCATAGCTCGTCACTACCTCGTCGGGTTTAGGCTCGATACTTACGAAGTACATTGGGTCGGTTGTACTCATATTACACTCTACATTTCTTATGCATATTTTGCTGCTGGTCCCAAATGCCCGTGAGGTGCATCAACTTGGATTAGCTTATTTGGAGACTCGAGGTACATTTGTTGGCGTCTGCAAACCTTGAAGTCCTCATCTTTCCTCAGTTACAGTTCATTTCATTCGAGACAGTTGTATTTATTTCAAACTTTATATGTAGAACTTCTAAAAGCTCGTGCACTTGTGACTCCAGATATGGTTGTACTTAGATATTATTTGTTATTATGCCACTTCGTACCTCGTTTTAGTTTCATTTTGGTTTAATTGGTTTTACTTATTTGAATTGATTAAAACTGCTTAAATATTCTCTAACATTTGCTTGCCTAGCAAGTGAAGTGTTAGGCGCCATCAGGGTCCCAAACGTAAGAATTACGGATCGTGATAAAATGATTAAGGATACCTTCGATGCTATGTAATAACATGCCTAAATATCGGATACATTGCCTGCAGCTAGCTGAGTGGTGGTATAATACCACCTATCACTTCCCTACTAAACTGACTCCATTTAAAGTATTATATGGATAGAAACCTCCTACTCATATGCCTTACATTCTTTATAGTTCACTGGTGGATGAGGTTGACAGAAGTTCACAGCGAGGGAAAGAACTACCAGGCTATACAAGAAGAGATCGTTTAGGGAATTTGCAGATGGTGATTTAGTATATGTGAGACTTCAGCCTTATCGACAGATATCCCTAAGGGCGCATTCTTTTCACAAACTCTATCGTAAATATTTTGGGCCATTCCAGGTGGTTAAGCGATTGGGTTCTGTAGCTTACCAACTCTAGTTGCCACATCATGCCAAGATTCCTCCACATTCCATGTTTCACAGCTCAAGAAGCACATTGGTCCTGCTCTTGTGGTTCCCAACCTGCTAGTGTTACTTTCCTCACATGGCTATATTATCTTGCAACCAGAACAAATTGTGGATTCTCGAGTGATTGACAAACATTACATGAATATTACTTAGTTTTTGATAAAATAGTTCAATTACCCTATTGAAGATAACACCTGGGTAGACGCTCAGTCCTGTTTTCCTAACTTTGTCCTTGAGGATAAGGACTCTTAGAGGGGGAGGATGTTGTTATATACCAATTAATAAAGGGGGACACTTTAGTCAATTGTTGTAAACAGGAGGGCATAATAGTACTTTCAAGAAGGGGGTTAGTTAGGCAGTTACTTCCTCCGTCTAAAATTATGCGTCGTGTTTCTCTTTTACGCATGCCTTAAGAAATTATTAAATAGGAAAGGTTCTTGACTGTTTTACCCTTATCTATTTATATATAATAGAAGAGGCAAAGAAATATTATAATGACAAGTGGCAAAATATTAAATTGACAAGTGTCAATATTTAGGACAATTCTCCAACTTTGTTGGAGTTTAAATTATTTTAGAAATCTACCAGTTAAAACAAAAACAAAAATCATAGTTCCTCACACGTATGTTTGTTTGGTATTTTTGGATTTATTTATTAGATCTGGTAGTTATAATTTTTAATCAATTCATGTCACGTTGGGATTAGGCCTTTTTTTATCTTCGCATTTGGATTAGGCCCTCTTTTTAAGTTATTAATTATTATTATTAAATACCTAAATAGTTAAATTTACAAATTTGCACAATAAAATTTGAAAAAAAAGAAGAAGAAAAACTCCACGATCCCAAGCAGTGAGCTTCATCAACAATCCTAACCTAACTCCATAAATGCTTTTTATCTATGACAAGTGATTTCATGTTCTCCGCTAACAATAGTATTCCCCAAGTTAATTTACAATAGTATGCGATTTCTCTTATTTTGAATTTGCAAAGATGGCTACACCATGAAATCTGAAAATTTCAAGCAGCTTAAGGCAATGGAATTTGAAAGTTGCGGGAATTCCGAATCGTTTCAAGTCTGAAATCTATTTATATACAATAGGAGATGCAAAGAAAGGTTATAATGACAAGTGGCATAATACTAAATTGACAATTGACTATATTTAAGACAATTCTCGAACTTTGTTGGAGTTTAAATTATTTCAGAAATCTGCCAGTTAAAACAAAAACAAAAATCATAGTTCCTCCCACATATTTTGTTTGGTATTTTTGAATTTATTTGTTAAATTTGGTAATTAAAATATTTAATCAATTCCTCTCATGCTGGGATTAGGCCTTTTTTTTTTATCTTCACGTTTGGATTAGGCTCTCTTTTTAAGTTATAAATTATTATTGGTATATACCTAAATAGTTAGATTTCCAAATTTGTACAATAAAATGGGAAAAAAAGAAGAAAAATCTCACGATGAGCTTTATCAACAATCCTAACCTAACTCCGTCACTGCTTTTTATATACGGAAAATAATTCCCTGTTCTATGCTAACAAAAGTATTTCGCAAGTTGATTTACAATAGTATGTGGTTTCTCATATTTTAAATTTTGAAAGATGGCTACACCATGAAATCTGACAATTTCAAGCAACTTAAGGCATTGGAACATTAAAGTTGAGGGAAATTTCGAATCTTTTCAAGCCTGAAATACCATAGAATTGATCATACAAGATGAAGGGGTAACATATTTGTCTTTTAGCTTCGCTTATTCTTAATGTTCTTCTTTTATGTTGCGGTTATGCATTAATTTTTCATAATTACAAATTCAGTTCCCAGAAAAAGTTGTGACATTAATAATGGCATTCAATTCCTAAAGCGTGTCACTTCTCATAAATTAAAGTTCTTCTTCTTTGTTAATTTTTACTTGCATTTGGGTTCTAAAGATTGTGAATAGTTGAATTAATAGTCATCATTTAACCAAAAGGAAATCATATGTAGCATGTACTAATTATATTTAATAAATTTAATGTGCAAAAACATACATCTTCTTTGTTCTTTGCACTTTTCTTTTCCCCGTTCCTTCTTTTTTGGCTCACTGATGGACTTCTTCTTTCAGGAAAATGAATTTGAGGAGGATATGACAATAAAACCTCATGATGCAGTTATAGTTTATGTGAGAAATGATGATTATGCCAGCCATCTTGAGGAATGTACAACTTACTTCATGACCGAACAACATTTTATACTTTCATCGGTATGGCCATGTTCAATTCATTTGACCACCTTTAGTTTTGTGACTTTCATTCATCCCAATAAATCTTGAATTTTAAAGTTTCATCAGATGGTGAAGTAGATATTTTTTTTCATAGTGAGATTATTATTCATGCATTTTCTCTCTGCACAACATGGCTTGATTGCACTATTAAAGCCGGGGAGAGAAGTATGATTCTGCTTGAAGTTGAGATTGCTATGAAGTATTTTCTCTTAGTGTTTGTTGAAAATTTGTATCTTTCAGAAGCAACTCGTTAAAAGGATTTGAAAAGTATCAAATCTTCTTTGTGGATTTTACCTTATTCTTTCTTTTCTTTTGGAAAAGTTATTCTTTTTTTTTTTTTTTTTTTTACTGTAGAGTCAGTTCCCATACAGAAAAAGATGGATAGAAAGAAATCTGTTAAAGTGTTAAATAGGGGGATTGAAAATGAAGAACCCGGTAAGAAGACAGTAAATGTAGTTAGCAAAGATCAAAAGATGAACGGTGTTCCTCACCCAACGAACACTATGGTCACAATTTTTATGTCTATTTCTTTCTTTAACATTTTTATACCGCAATATTATTTCTTCAGTATTATTATGTCACATTTTTTATTTACTCCCTTTTATAGTAAAACTTTCTTTGCACTCAGCGTGTTCTTTGAGATTTTCTAATTGTTGATTTGTTATCAGGTGCCCATTTGTGCCACAAGTGTTACTTCGCAACAACATATTTAAGTGCATGTCTCTCCTCATTAACATTAATTAGTGCACTGGAACTTAAAAAATTCTATTACATGTTAAGATTTAATTATTCTTTAGTCCTTTTGAGATTTTTAGTGAAAATCAGTTGTTTTAGGTTGAGTGTGTGCTTCGGGTATGTGCCATTGGCATCTCTTTCTGAAACTCATGCTCTCAAGACGCATAAACTTTTGATTAGACATGCAGGTTAATAGTTGATGACTTTGCTCTCACAAGGTTATTTCGTCCATTAGGATCAGTTGGTTTTCCCAAAACGATAAGTTTGTCAAGTCCTTATATTGTGAAGAGTGGGTTGGAGCCGAATTGTGTTGTTGGTTCTAATGTACACTTAGGCCGCTGTTTCATTGATATGTATTTGATATGTTTAAAGGTTGAACTGGGAAGGCGAATTTTTGAAAGGTTGAAGTATAAAAATATTTTTTCTCTGACAGTAATGATCTATGGTTATGTGAAGAATGAAAATCTTGATGAAGCTTTTAAACTCTTTAAAGACATGCAAAATAGAAGGTGTAGAACCCATCAATCTTTTCTATTAATATTTTCATACTCCACAAAAATCGAAATTCTTTCATACTCCTTTATGTCTGCGGTGATTTTCAAGTAATATTTTCTTATGATAAATTATATCTAATATTCTCCGCGCAACGAGCGGGTACACATACTAGTTTATGTCTTAAAATATGTGATGACCCAAAAGGTTATTCTATTATTAATTTAGCTAAATCTGTGTTCCGAGGCCACGAAAGCTTCCGTTAATTTCACCTCGATATACGTGCACAGCCCGGGCGTGTAGCCGGGAAGCTTTTATGTGAAAAATTGATGAAAAGTTGAAATTTATAATAATTAATTGATTAAAGTTGACTTTGGTTAATATTTTTGGTAAACGGACCCGGACCCGTGATTTGACTGTCCCAGAGGGTCCGTAGAAAAATATGGGACTTGGGCGTATGCCCAGAATCGAATTCCGAAGTCCCAAGTCCGAGAAATGAATTTTTAAAGAAAATTATTTTCTGAAAATAATAAAGACTTTTGAAAATGAATTTTTATGTGAAACCTGTGTTACCGGGCCCATATTATGATTCCGGAGCCCGAAGCAGGTTTAATATGTGTTATATGAGCTATTTGTAAAATTTGGTGTAAAACGGACTTGGTTTTTGACTTTATTTTGGTGGTTTCATTACTCAAATAAGTCTGTAGGATGATTTTGAGGTCGTGTGTTTGTTGGGTTTGAGGTTCCGAGGGCTCGGGTGAGTTTCAGGAGATCTTTAGGCTTAAAATATAGCTGTTGGAGGTCACAAGACTCAGATCTCTGAACTTACCACCGAGGTCCACAGTCCTTCTTCGCGCACCGCGCTGAGGGCTTCGCGATCGCGGTCGTTTTTTCGCGGTCCGCGGTGGAGGAGCTGGGACACTAGTCCGACTTCGGAGTCCTATATCGTTTTATCTACAAGGAATTTTGAGATGATTCAAAAACAAAAGTTGTAGTCCTTCGTGTCTAGTTGCCAGAAAGGTAAAGAAATTGTAATTTGGACATCTGTAGAGACAGTTATGGCTAATATACTAAAGCATATCACTGCAGCCATTTTTCTTGGTTTTCTTCAGCTTTTCTTGGTCTTTGCTAGCGCGGCCGCGGTCCATTTTTCGCTGACCGCGGTGGGGGACCTGAGAGGGGTATAAATAGACGGGAATTTCAGTTATTTTCATTTTTCAAAGCCCTAAAAATATAAGAGGCGATTTTCCAAACACTCTTTCTTCTCCAAAATATTAGTAAGTGATTTCTAACTCATTTTGTTTACTCCTTAACTTCTTTTTACAAGATTTCACCCTAGAATCTAAGCCTAAAATCATGAAATCAAAGTAGAAATTAGGGGTTTTGGGTAGAGTTAGGGTTTTGGGAATTTTGGAAAATTCAACCTCATTTTGGGGTCGGATTTCAAAACAAACTATATATTTGGGCTCGTGGGGGAGTGGGTGATCGAGTTTTGGTCCGAGCCTCGTGTTTGGACCAAGCTGGGCGGGGGTCGAATTTTGGTATTTTTGGAAGAATGTTGGGAAATGTATAATTAGGCTTGGGAATTAGATTATTGAGTCATTATTGATGGTTATTAAGCTAATTATGTCTAGATATTATCGTTTCGGAGTTGGATTCAAGAGGAAAGGCAGTGGTAGATGCTTGATTTGCTATTTTTGGACCCGAGGTAAGTGTCTTGCCGAACTTTAGTGAGGGTATAGGTATTGTGCCCTATGTGCTATGTGTGTTATCATGTTCAATGCATAGGTGAGGTGACGAGTACCTATACATTGTGTGTCAAGCATGCCCGTGAGTTCGTTTTGCTTAATTACTTGTTATTACCTCAATGATCAATATGTTATGAAGTAGTTCTTTTGGGAAGTTATGTACCCCACTTCAGCTACGGAGATTCGGAGTTTCTTGGGCCTAGCAGGTTATTATCGCCGATTTGTGGAGGGATTTTCATCAATTGCAGCCCCGATGACCAAATTGACTCAGAAGGGTGCCCAATTCAGGTTGTCGGATGAGTGCGAGGTGAGCTTTCAGAAGCTCAAGACAGCCTTGACCACGACACCGGTGTTAGTTTTTCCCACAGGTTCAGGACCGTATACCATGTATTGTGATGCTTCACGGGTTGGGCTTGGTGCAGTGTTGATGCAGGACGGCAAAGTTATAGCCTATGCTTCTCATCAGTTGAAGATTCATGAGAAGAACTATCCAGTTCATGATTTGGAGCTTGCAGTTATTGTTCACTCTTTGAAGATTTGGAGGCACTATCTGTACGGAGTGCCATGTGAGGTGTTCACGTACCATAAAAGCTTGCAGTATCTGTTCAGACAGAAGGAGTTGAACATGAGGCAGAGGAGGTGGTTAGAGTTGCTGAAGGATTATAATATTACCATTCTTATCATCCGGGGAAGGCCAATGTGGTGGCCGATGCTTTGAGCTGGAAGTTAGTCAGTATGGGCAGTCTAGCTTATTTATCAGTCAGGGAGCGACCTCTTGCGTTGGATGTTCAGGCTTTAGCCAACCGATTTTTGATATTAGAGGTTTCTGAGACTGGCAGTGTGTTGGACCATAGCATGACCCGTTCTTTATTATATGATCGTATTTGGGCCAGGCAGTATGATGATCGTTATCTATGTACCCTTAGAGATACGGTTCGGCACGGAGGTGCCAAGCAGGTCACAGTGGATGATGAGGGAGTTCTGAGGATGCAGGGCCGTATTTGTGTGCTCGATATTGATGGCATTCGTGAGTTGATACTTCAGGAGGCCCATAGTTCCCGATATTCCATTCATCCGGGCGCTGTAAAGATGTACCAGGACTTGCAGCAGCATTATTTGTGGTGTAGAATGACAAAGGATATTGTAGCTTATGTAGCTCGGTGCTGGAACTGTCAGCAGGTTAAGTACGGGCACCAGAGACCCGGTGGTTTGATGCAGAATATTCAGCTTCCTGAGTGGAAGTGGGAGCGTATCACCATGGACTTTGTAATAGGGCTCCCGCGGACTCAGAGGATGTTTGATGCGGTTTGGGCTGTTGTGGATAGGCTGACCAAGTCAGCACATTTCATTCCGGTATCAGTGTTGTATTCAGCAGAGAAGTTGGCAAATATTTACATGAGAGAGCTCATTAGATTGTATGGTGTGCAAAGATCCATTATATAAGACCGAGGTACTCAGTTTACCTCCTATTTCTTGAGAGTATTTCAGCGAGAGTTAGGCACACAGATTGATTTGAGCACAGCATTTCATCCTTAGACGGACGGACAATACGAGCGTACTATTCAGATTTTGGAGGATATGTTGCGGGCCTGTATCATTGATTTTGGTGGTTCATGGGACCAGTTCTTGCCTTTAGCTGAGTTTGCCTACAACAACAGCTATCAGTCGAGCATTCAGATGGCTCCGTATGAGGCGTTGTATGGTAGACGGTGTCGGTCTCCAATTGGATTGTTTGATACGGGAGAGGCTCGATTGTTGGGTTTTGAGTTAGTCCAGGATACCTTGGACAAGGTGAAGATTATTCAGGATAGACTTCGTACAGCTCGGTCCAGGAAAAAGAGTTATGCGGATCGCAGGGTTCGAGATTTGGCTTTCATGATAGGAGATCAGGTGTTTCTTCGGGTGTCGCCTATGAAGGGCGTGATGAGGTTCGGAAAGAAGGGCAAGTTGAGCCCTAGGTACATTGGTCCATTTGAGATTTTGTACAAGGTAGGAGAGGTGGCCTACAGACTTGCCTTGGCACCGCATTTATCAGTCGTGCATCCAGGGTTTCATGTATCCATGCTCCAGAGGTACATTGCAGATCCATCTCATGTTGTCGACTTCAGCGGTGTCCAGTTGGACCCGGATTTGACTTATGAGGAGGAGCCGGTAGCCATATTAGCTAGGCAGGTTCATCAGTTGAGATCGAAGAGTTATCCTTCGGTTCGTGTTCAGTGGAGAGGTCAGCCTGCCGAGGCATCTACCTGGGAGTCCGAGTACGATATGCGGAGCCGTTATTCCCATCTTTTCTCAGACTCAGGTACCTTTCTATGTCCGTTCGAGGACGAACGTTTGTTTTAGAGGTGGAGATTGTGATGACCCAAATGGTCATTCTATGTTAATTTAGTTAAACCTGTGTTCCGAGACCACGCAAGCCTCCGTTAATCTCACCTCGATATGTGTGCACAGACCGGGCGTGTAGCCGGGAAGCGTTTATGTTAAAACTTGATGAAAAGTTGAAATTTATAATAATTAATTGATTAAAATTGACTTTGGTCAACATTTTTGGTAAACGGATCCGGACCCGTGATTTGACGGTCCCGGAAGGTCCGTATGAAAATTTGGGACTTGGGCGTATGCCCGGAATCGAATTCCGAGGTCCCAAGTCCGAGAATTGAATTTTTAAAGAAAATTGATTTCTAAAAATAATAAAGACTTTTGAAAATGAAATTTTATATGAAACCTGTGTTACCGGGCTCGTATTATGGTTCTGGAGCCCAGAACAGGTTTAATATGTGTTATATGAGCTATTTGTAAAATTCGGTGTAAAACGGACTTGGTTTGACGTGTTTCGGATCAAAAAGGGAAAATTTGATAGTTTGTGAAGGTTGAGAAAATTCTATAGATTTTGGAGTTTAATTAATTGTTTTTGATGTTATTTTAGTGGTTTCATTACTCGAATAAGTCCGTAGGATGATTTTGAGGTCGTGTGTACATTGGGTTTGAGGTTCCGAGGGCTCGGGTGAGTTTCGGGTAGGTCCCGGGAGGTTTTTAGGCTTAAAATATAGTTGTTGGAGGTCACAAGACTCAGATCTCTGAACTTACCACCGAGGTCCGCGGTCTTCTTCACGGACCGCGCTGAGGGCTTCGCGGCCTCGGTCGTTTTTTCGCGGTCCCCGGTGGAGGAGCTGGGCCACTGGTCCGACTTCGGAGGCCTATATCTGTTTATCTACAAGAAATTTTGAGATGATTCAAAAACAAAAGTTGTAGCCCTTTGTGTCTACTTGCCAGAAAGGTAAAGAAATTGTAATGTGGACATTTGTAAAGAAAGTTATGGCCAAAATACTAAAGCATGTCACTGCAGTCATGTTTCTTGGTTTTCTTCAGCTTTTCTTGGTCTTTGCTAGCGCGGCCGCGGTCCATTTTTCGCATACCGCGGTGGGGGACCTGAGAGGGGTATAAATAGACGGGAATTTCAGTTATTTTCATTTTTCAAAGCCCTAAAAACATAAGAGGCGATTTTCCAAACACTTTTTCTTCTCCAAAACATTAGTAAGTGATTTCTAACTCATTTTCTTTACACCTTAACTTTTTTTTACAAGATTTCACCCTAGAATCTAGGCCTAAAATCATAAAATCAAAGTAGAAATTAGGGGTTTTGGGTAGAGTTAGGGTTTTGGAAATTTTGGAAAATTCAACCTCATTTGGGGTCGGATTTCAAAACAAACTATATATTTGGGCTCGTGGGGGGATGGGTGATCGAGTTTTGGTCCGAGCCTCGTGTTTGGACCAAGCAGGCCCAGAGTCGAATTATGGTATTTTTGGAAGAATGTTGGGAAATATATAATTAGGCTTGGGAATTGGATTATTGAGTCATTATTGATGTTATTAAGCTAATTATGTCTAGATATTATCATTTCGGAGTCGGATTCGAGAGGAAAGGCAGTGGTAGAGGCTTGATTTGCTATTTTTGGACTCGAGGTAAGTGTCTTGCCTAACTTTGGTGAGGGAATAGGTATTGTGCCCTATGTGCTATGTGTGTTATCATGTTCAATGCATAGGTGAGGTGACGAGTACCTATGCATTGTGTGTCAAGTATGCCCGTGAGTCTATTTTGCTTAATTACTTGTTATTACCTCAATGATCAATGTGTTATGAAGTAATTCTTTTTGGAAGTTATGTACTCGTAAGGAATTGGTTATAGCTGAGACCCTTGTCGGGAAAATTTGTTGATTTTGTTTGTTATTCCCCATGTCGGGTGGTTATGAATTGAAATTTCGGTAATTGATTTCCTTGCCAAGTTGTTATTTGTTGTTGATATTACTTGGGTGAGGAAGAGAGTAAAGCACAAAGGGTGATGTCTTGCCATTCATTTATTTATTTTTGCAATGTGAGGAAGAGAGTAAAGCACGAAGGGTGATGTCGTCCCATTCATTCATATTATTCATTTATTTATTATTGCAATGTGAGGAAGAGAGTAAAGCACGAAGGGTGATGACGTGCCATTCATTCGTGTTATTCATTTATTTATTATTGCAATGTGAGGAAGAGAGTAAAGCACGAAGGGTGATGACGTGCCATTCATTCGTGTTATTCATTTATTTATTATTGCAATGTGAGGAAGAGAGTAAAGCACTAAGGGTGATGTCATGTCATTCATTCATATCATNNTTCATTATTGCACTGTGAGGAAGAGAGTAAAGCACGAAGGGTGATGTCGTGCCATTCATTTCATTTATTATTGCAATCATTTCATATATTTACTTGTTGCATCGTGAGGACGAGAGTAAAAGCACGAAGGGTGATGTCGTCCCATTCATTTATCTGTTTATTTGCTGTGTTCGACATCTCATTTTTCTTCTTACCTGTTGTCCCCTTGCTTTTCCCCGTATTACTTGTTTATCTATTAAATATATGTTACTTCCTTGCTATATTTTTGGTAGAACTGTAGAGGTAGGTTATCGTTGTCGTGTCTATCCTCGCCACTACTTCAGTCGGGGTTAGGCTCGGCACTTGCTCAGTACATGGGGTCGGTTGTACTGATGCTACACCTGCACTTCTCTATGTTGTGCAGATCCCGCAGCAAGACCCGGTGGACACTGATTGAGGGAGCATCCTTCAGTCCACTCCGGAGATTTCAAGGTAGACTCGCAGACGTTCATGGGCCTTGGCGTCTCTTCCATCCCTATCTTTCCATTCTGTCTTGTTTTTCTTAGTTCTGAGACAGTTATGTATTATTTCTTAAGACCTTGTATTTAGTAATCTTATAGACAGTTCGTGAGTTAGTGACTCCAGATTCTGGGATACTGTAAACGAATCGTGTTATGGGTATTTGTATGTAATTCAGAATTTATCTGCTTCCGCACTTAAAGAGGAATATAAAATGTTCTAGTTATTTCTGTTATTTTAGTGTTAATATGTTAATGTAATTGTGTACGTTGGCTAGTCTAGCGGGTGCAACGTTAGACGCAGTCATGGCCCGAAGGTGGAATTTCGGGTCGTGACAAAATATAATCTCTATTCATTTGATATTTACTCATAGTTAAGGTATTTGTAGTAATCAAGAACAATTAATATTATGGGTAGAATAGGGGGAAAATAATTAATTTACTCTTGAACTTCTAAATTGGAAAATAATTTAAAACAACTATTTTTAGAAACCAGGACAGATAATATGAGACGGAGAGAGTAACTGGTTAAGTCTGTTAACAGGAATATAAGGAAATGGGGATTGGTTGTATCGAGCATTTGACCTATTGAAATAATACGCTATCTCTCTCTCTCTCTTCTTCTCTATCTCAAATCATAATACTTCCTCCATTCGATTAATTTGTGGGATGTTCAGGAGCAATTCTTCTAATTAGTTCCTTAATTCTACATATTTGTGCTTAATTGCATTAAGTACTGTTGGCTCAAGCAAGAGAATAGTTTTGAAGATTTTCAAAGGAACTCTGAAATGAACCAGGTCCATCGCTGGCAGACATCGACACAAGCAGAGTCAAGGCACGTGAGAGGCACATGCAGGAGATAAACGTATTTTGAAAAAATAGAGATATCTCCTGATCGAAAAGATTGCAAAAATGATAAGGAGAAGGACTCCTTATTCAGTAAGAACAGTATCTGAGATAAGGAAGGATTTTAGGAGTTGAGATTGACTAGAACTCTTCTACCAAGGAAGAGTAGCATTAGAACTCTAGTTAATTCTTTATCTACTAATCCTATATATTGAATATTGTTTTTATTGTACAGGTACGCACAAAAGCAGAAGTTAAGCAAGAATTGAGAGCAAAATTAGCAAGGCAATTTTGCAAGCAGTTCGTGTGAATTTTGAGTGTGCGAATCTGAAGCTACTTGAACCAGCTAGAAGAACCAGTTCCAAGTGTTGTCTTTTAGTCTAGTTTATTTGTAGTACGTGGTTTTAACTTGTACCTTTTTAGATTTATCTACAAGTGTTTGTAATAGGTACTTTGTGTTTTCAAGTTAGAGTTAACTTGAAGTTTGTTGCAAATAGCTAGAGGCTAGTTTGCTACACGGGATTAGAGATAATCCTAGGTTTACAAAAGAGTTTTTGTAAATGCTGCTTTGGCTCACTGATTTAGTAAAGAGTTTTTGGAAAATCCTACTCCGAAGTAGATCGTGATTTTTTTTCACCTTTTGAACCAGGTGTTTTCCACGTAAAAATCTCTGTGTTCTTTGATTTCTATATTTATTATTCCGCAACAGTAGTAGTTGGAACACATAGAAGAACTAGGTCCTTCTATAATCGGTGCACGCAAAAAATTGGACACCACACAAATCACCCCTTCTTGTGTGGTATTGATGTATAAAACATCAAATTGTATCAGAGCGGGTTATCCTTGAAGAGACTAACACCTTAGGAAAAGATCAAGATGAGTGCACCACCTGGGAACTGGGAAGGACAATCAACTGTTAGGCCTCCACTCTTCAATGGCCAGTATTACTCCTGGTGGAAGAACAGAATGAGAGAACACATAATTGGAGAAGACTACGAGCTATGGGACATTGTTATTGATGGTCCTTTGGCTACATAAAGAAGAATGCTGAAGGAGTAGATGTGCCAAAGACAAGAGCTGACTGCACTGCTGAGGACTTGAGAAATTAAGAATGCTAAGGCCACAAATTGGCTTGTGTGTGGACTTGGTCCAGACGAGTACAACAGAATTCAAAGTTGTACTACTGCTAAGGAAATTTGGGACACTTTGCAAGTGGCTCATGAAGAAATTGCTCAGGTGAAAAGGTCCATAGGTACTCTACTATATTCTCAATATGAGAATTTCTCTATGAATGAAGGAGAGACTATCCAAGAGATGTATACAAGATTCTCTATGAACTGAAGTCTCTTGGAAGTACTCTTCTTGAAGAAGACAAAATTGAGAAGATTCTGACAAGGGTTCTGCCAGTTTCTTGGGAAAGCAAAATCACTGCAATTTAGGAATCTAAGAACATTGCAACTCTTAAACTGGATGAGCTGATTGGAAATCTCACTACCTATGAACTTAGAAAGCAGACCATGAAGATGGATGTGCCCAAGAAGGAAAGGATCCTGGCACTCAGAATCATTGAAGGTGTTGATCTAGAAGAAGATGAAATGCCTATGATCACCAAGGACTTCAAGAAATACCTTATGAGAGAAAAAGGTTCTTCAAGAGGTGGAAATTACAACAAAGCAAGGGTTCCTGAAAAAATGACCAATGTGGGTTGCTTCAACTGTGGGAAGAACTGATCATCACATCAAGAACTGCCCTCTATGGAAAATTGAATGGAAGAAGGAAAGATCTGAACGAAGGAACAGGAAGAAGGAATAGGTTCATCCCAAGAAGAACAAAGGATCAACAAAGGCTATGGTTGCTGCTTGGGAAGAAAGTTAAGATCAGGAATCAGATGATGAAGATGGATATGAACAAGAACTTATGGAAATTGGAGAATCAGATGAGGAATCTGAGGTAAGTATAATTCATCTCAAAGACAAGATTAAGTTTTTTTCTAAAGAAAAACTCTCTGAATTATTTCTAGATTTCATTGATGAATCAGAAGCAATAAATAAAGAAAAAGAACAATTGTCTAAGGACTGTGTGATTTTAAAAGTAAAGTGTAAGAACCTGGAACTCAGAGTTAGTGAGACTGTAAATGAATACTACTCTAAAGAACCAAGTTCATACTTTTGAAGCAAATGTCGTTGAGTTAAAATCTGAAAATTCTAAAACTGAAACTAGGAACCAGTAAGAAGACATCTGATAACACACAACTTGCCTTAGAAGAAGATGTAGCTAAAGTAAAAGATGAGTTGTATAAGAAGGATGAGCAGGTAAGAGTGTTGGAAGAGGATCTAGGAAAGGTCAAACATGAAATAGACAGAACTAGTAAATGGATTAGGTCCTTCGATGCTTTGACATGCTACAAGAACATCATAGTAGCAATAGAAGACGACTTGGATTTGGGAATCAACTACCTAAATGGGATCTTAAAAGCAAGTACCTCACTCTTCCTGAGAACAAGATTTGTACCCATTGTGGTAAGACTGGTCACTATAAAAGTGAATGTAATGCAAAGGATAAGGCCAGTCAAAAGAACAAAAACTGTGTTCAAGGGAAGAATTGGTTACCAAATTTGGCTAAAAAGAACTTAATTCACCATTTTGCTTATAAAAAGGGACCCAAACTAGTTTGGGTTCCTAAGACTAACCCCTAATTTTATTTTATAGGTTCAAGTGAAGGGGAGCAGCCAAATATGGTACACGGATAGTGGCTGCTCAAAGCACATGACAGGTAGCAAGGACCAATTCCTTTCACTTGAGGACCTCAAAGGAGGAAATGTCTCTTTTGAAAATGGAATGAAAGGTGAAATCATTGGGGTTGGTAAGGTAGGTAAGGATGACTCTCATTCCATTGAAAATGTCTACTTGATAGACGGTCTGAAGTATAGCTTAATCACCGTGTCACAATTGTGTGATAGAGGTAACTTGGTAGCATTCACCTCTACTAAATGTTTTGTGATAAATCTTATCAGTGACAAGATTATTTTGCAGGGAAAAAGAGTGAACAATATTTAAATTATAGATCTGTCCACACTTTCAAAAAATGAACTAACCTGCTTAAGTGTGCTGGACAGTGATCCCCTCATTTGGCATAAGAGGCTTGGACATGCAAGTCTAAATCAACTGAACAAATTTGTCTCCAAGGACTTGGTGATAAGATTTCCTAACATTAAGTTCAAGGAAGACAAAGTTTGTGAGTCTTGTGCAAGGGGGAAGAAGTTAATATAATCTTTCAAACGCAAGAAAGCGGTAAGTACCACCAGAACGATGGAACTAGTTCATATGGATCTCTGTGGTCCAATGAGAACATTAAGTAGAGGTGGTAAGATATATGTAATGGTGCTTGTTGATGATTACTCTAGGTTTACCTGGACATTGTTTTTAACATCTAAAGATGAAGCATTTGACATGTTCACTTCTTTTGTTAGAAAAACTCAAAAACAATTAGGAAATCAGCTTGCATCAATTACGTCTTATCATGGCACTGAATTTGAAAATGCTAAATTTGCTGAATTTTGTGATGAGCATGGCATAGATCATAATTTTTCTGCTCCTAGAACTCCACAACAAAATGGAGTAGTTGAAAGAAAGAATAGGACACTTACAGATATGGCTAGGACTATGCTTCTTTCTAGTAAAATACCCTATAGCTTCTTGGCAGAAGCTGTTAATACTGCATGCTATATCATAAATAGGTGCATGACAAGACCTCTTGTAGAGAAGACTCCCTATGAGTTACTTAAGAGGAGAAAACAAAATATATCCCACCTTAGGGAATTTGGTTGCAAGTGCTTTGTGCACAATAATGGTAAAGACTCCCTAGGTATGTTTGATCCCAGAAGTGATGAGGGAGTATTCTTGGGATATTCTTCACATAGTAAATCTTATAAAGTTTATAACAAAAGAACTATGTGTGTTGAAGAAAGTGTACATGTAGTTTTTGATGAAACTAACATTCTTTCTAAGAGACAGGAACAGGATGATGAAGCAATTGGGCTGATTAAAAACTTAAATGAAACCACAACCCAGACTGAAGCAATACTGGAGGAAGGAACAGGTGATGGAACAGGTTCATCCATCCAGGGCAACATGACAGGGGGAATAGAACAAAATAATTCTCAAACTTCAGTGGAACCAGTGCTTGAACCTGTTCCACAGCAGTAAAGCATTGAGGAAACATGAAGGGGTTACCAGTTGGTTGTGAAACCCTATAGATATCAAAGTTCTCATCATCTTGAGAACATCATCGTCGATCCAACCTTTGGAATCAAAACCAGATCTTCATTAAAGAATCTTTGTGCTTTTGATGCTTTCTTATCTCTTATTGAACCTAGATATGTTGCCGAGGCTTTGCAGGATGCAGACTGGGTAAATGCAATGCAAGATGAACTCAACCAATTTGAAAGGAGTCAAGTTTGGCATCTGGTACCAAGACCATTGGATAGATTAGTAATTGGCACTAAGTGGGTCTTCAGAAAAAAAACTTGATGAAGATGGAACTACTACAAGGAACAAGGCAAGATTGGCGGTTCAAGGATATAGTCAGGAGGAAGGCATAAACTATGATGAAACTTTTTCTTGAGTGGCAAGGCTAGAAGCAATAAGACTCCTCATAGCCTTTGCTGCTTACATGGAATTCACCCTTCACCAGATGTATGTCAAGAGTGCTTTCCTAAATAGCTATCAAAGAAGGAGTGTTTGTCAAGCAACCTACGGGGTTTGAGAACAAAGAGAATCATGACCATGTGTACAAACTTGACAAAGCATTGTATGGACTCAAGCAATCTCCAAGAGCATGGTATGAAATATTATCAAAGTTTCCGCTTGAGCATAACTAAAAGAGAGGTAAAATTGATAGCACTTTGTTTTTGAAAGAAAAAGGTAAATATCTCTTGGTAGTTCAGATATATGTAGATGACATAATCTTTGGAGAAACTAACTGCTAAGCTAAGTAAAGAATTTGCTAAACTAATGGGGAGTGAATTTGAAATGAGCATGATGGGTGAGCTTAATTTTTTTAGGCTTACAAATTAAACAAAACTCAAATGGAACTATGATCCATCATCAGAAGTATGTAAAAGAGTTTCCTAAAAGGTTTAAAATGGAAGATTCCAAAGAAATCGACACTCCTATTGCAACAACCACAAAGTTGGATATAGATGAACATGGTTCATCTGTTGATCGGAAGTTGTATAGGGGAATGATTGGTTCATTATTGTATCTCACTGCTAGTAGACCTGACATTATTTTCAGTGTAGGACTTTGTGCAAGATTTCAGGCTAATCCAAAGGAATCCCACTTGACTGCTGTCAAAAGAATCTTGAGATACCTAAAAGGCACCACTGATCTTTTTCTTTGGTATCCAAAAGGTAGTAATTTTAATCTTGTGGGATATGCTGATGTTGACTATGCAGGTTTTCTAGTGGATAGAAAGAGCACCTCAGGTATGTCACACTTTCTTGTCTCATGCCTCGTGTCTTGGGCCACCAAAAAGCAAAATTATGTGGCGTTATCTCCTGCTGAAGTTGAGTATGTTGTCGTTGCCTCATGTTGTGCTCAATTATTATGGATTAAATAGTAATTAATAGATTTTGGAATTGATATGGATGTATCCCCATCTTTTTTGATAACACTAGTGCTATTAGTATGATAAAGAACCCCGTTTATCACAAGAGAACTAAGCACATAGATGTTAGACATCACTTTTTAAAGGACAATTATGATAAGGGATTGATCACTATAGAGTTTTGTGCTACTGATAAATATATTGCTGACATATTTATAAAAGCACTGAGTAGAGAGCACTTTGAAAGGAACAGGTTAGAATTAGGGATGATTAAGATCACCTAATTGAACTAGTTCAGAATGTACATAAAAACATTTGAAAAAAAATTTGGTTAGAAAATCTGGAATTTGTGTAAATAACTAGATTAATCTTTCCTCAGTCTCATATTGTAAATAGTATACTCTTATGCCATGTTTTGATATGAATCACTGGTCTATAATGAAATTTTCTCTTCTTTTTTTTTTTGCAAATTGGGACATGATCAAAAGGATTCTTAGTGAAGAACCTGGTTCATCAGTGTTGGTTCATCTGAAAAATGAGGTATGTGTTCTACACTCTGCACATTTTAAAATACTAATATTTAAATCATGAGCAAAACTCTAGCCAAGTCCAAAATCTTCCAAAGCCTATCCAATAAAGATTTGAACCAGTTCCGTTTCAACTAAAGAATCCTCACCGAATTAAAACACCTAGATTCTAGGGGAGTTGTAACCGTCATTCCAAACTGAAAATTGCTGAGTGATTAGACTTCTAATTGACCAAAAAAAGCTGGCGTTGGGTATTAATTACATTTCTCCTTTAAATCCCTCATCATCAACTCTACAAATTCTTCATTATTTCTAAAAACCGTCGAAACCCTTTCTTCTTTCTTTTCCTTAGAAATTAATCCAAGCTTCCTCTTTCATCACAAAACTATAACCACAATATCTAACCCCTGCAATAGTCCTGGTACTCTTCCTCCCCCCTACTCCTTCCTATTCCTCTACAACTGCTCAACCTAGTTATACCCCCAACCTAGAAAAAGGAGAGTCAAAATGCTGGCTAGAAAACCAGTGGCTAGCGGTGCTTTATCTCGAAAATTAAATGCCCACCTTCAAGTAAGACAAGCCCAAGAATCACAAAATTCGAGTGACTCTCATATCAGCAACTGAAGGGCAAGAAACTGGGTCTTCCGATTCTGAACAAGTAACTTCTATCCCAAAACCTTCATTTGCGGTTATTTCTGAGATCGCTGAAAATGTAGAAACTAGGTTCATCCTGGTTGGGTCTGTGATAGATGTGTAAATCCTGAGACAAGAAGAAGAGGTGGTAAAAAACAAAATTGAAAAAGAAAAAGAGAGAGAGGGAGTACGGAGTGAAGAGAGAGGAAAAGGAAAAGAAGTGGTTGATTCTTCACCTACCTCTGAATCTGTTAGAAAAGCTATTTGTGGAGCTGAGCCAGAGAAGGAGGAAGAAGGTAGCAAGCACACAGGGGGACGTGGATCAGGAGAAGCCGCTGAAGGGCTAGTAAACCTTGGAAAGCAAGCAGATGAACCCGGTTCATCTGCTTAGGAAAACCTGACTGATCTCTTGAAAATGTTAAGTGACAGTTAACAACCTAAGAAGAAAAGAACTCCTAAAGCTACAACCTCTGGGACAACAAGAGCCAACAAGAAACGAAAAGTTGCTCAGATCTCTGGTATTCCTCTTCCAAGAGGAAGAACTACAAGGAGAAATCTAAAGCAAAGTGAGGATGAGTTACAGAGAGTTTTAGAGAAGAGTAAGAAGAAAAGAGTGGATAAAGGGAAAGAAAACGTGGTTGAGCCTGTTGCGGCTGTTGAAGTGGATGAGATGGACTTGGTCCATCAAAGTGAAAAAGTGGAAGAGATAGAGGTTCAAACCCCTAAGCCAAAGAAATCCAAGACTTCCTCAAACATGTTTTCATCTGTTTTTAAGTATGCTGAACCCTTTATCCTGGCTAAGCGAACCAGGTCTGAAGTGAAAGTCAAGCAAGTGAAAATTACTGCAGAAGATGAGTGGAGTGGTGAAGAGGAGGATGAGTCTAATGGTGAGAAGGATAGGTTGACAAAGTTTAGTAAAAGAACAATTCTGAAGGGGAGATTGTTGAAGGACTTGGAAGAAGAATGAATGATTTTGCTGCTGGAGAAGCTTGAGATACAGGGGTGGAAGGACATGGCCCTTATGGGAGATTGGCTAGAAATGAGAATGTGGAATTCATAGCAAATGCCGAGGTCAAGGAAGGCAGAGTCACCATCCTAGTGAAAGGGATCCAAATCACTTTTGATGCTAAAGAACTGGGTGAAATCCTTGGCATACCCTCTAAAGGCTATGATGACTATACTAGGCAGAAATGGCCCAGTCTGGATTCTCTTCTAACTGCCCTGGTTAGCACAAGGAGATTTTGTGATAATGAAGAAGAGAGTGAGCCCAAGGCAGTCTATAAGAGTGAAATGAAGCCACCCCACAAGGTGATCTTTGAATTCATCAACAAGTGTGTGTTGCCAAGGTAGGAAAGGAGGCATATTGCAAACTACATGGACTTGGTCTTAATGGAGTGTCTGGACAATGGGAGGCAGATAAACTGGCATGGGTTCATAATTCAGCTTTTGGACAGAGTTGTCAATGGCTCCAAAGCCTATGCCATTCCTTATAGTTTCATTCTCGCTATTGTTCTTGCTCACTACAAGGTTCCACTGAAGAAGGCAGAGATGGCCACAAGCAAAGACCACTTTAGAATCAATACTTTTCTTGCTTGTGATTATGAGGTTCATGTCATCTCCAATGAACCTGGTTCATCGAAAAGGACACTTGTAAGTGGCAAGGTCAGAGCCCCAGTGCAGGAGAGTGGGGCAAAGGATGCTGAGATAGCAAGGCTGAAGAATCGGTTGGAAGAGGTTGAATCTGAGAGGGATGCTCTCAGAGCTGAGCTCACAAAGGAAAAGGAGAAGAATGAGAGAATTCTTCAGGACATGTTGACTCTTCTCCAAGCCAAAGCCTAAACCCCTAGTTCCAGCCTTAGTTGCCTAGCCTGCCTAGAAATTCAGTGACACAGATTCAGGACTTTTTCTTTTTATTGCTCATGCTTTAAATGTTTTTGTTTAATTTTGTGGATTGTGGAAGAACCGTACTTTCTATCAATGAAATTTGTTGCTCTTGTTCTTATTCATTGTCTCTATTTCTTTAATAATTTGAATTCTTAGTTGATTACTGATGATTGATCCATGAATGCATTTGCAGTTGCCCCAGTGGCCATGAGTAATTTTTATAAAATCTGGAACTCACACATCTTCTTGCAACTTTTCGATGATGCCAAAAGGGGGAAGAATGGTTGTGCTCTGAACAAGTGATATTTATAAATGACCCTGGTTCTTCATGATAAATGCTTAATACTCTAATATGTGTCAATGTTGAATTAAGTTGAAACAGGCCTAGACTTATGGACGCACAAAGTTTGTCATCATCAAAAAGGGGGAATTTGTTGGCCCAAGAATGAGAATAGTTTTGAAGATTGACAAAGGAACTCAGAAATGAACCAGGTCCATCACTGGCAGACATCGACACAAGCAGAGTCAAGGCATGTGAGAGGCACATGCAGGAGATAAACGTATTCTGGTAAAATAGAGATATCCCCTGATCGAAAAGGTTGCAAAAATAATAAGGACAAGGACTCCTTATTCAGTAAGAAGAGTATCTGAGATAAGGAAGGATTTTAGGAGTTGAGATTGACTAGAACTATTCTACCAAGGAAGAGTAGCATTAGAACTCTAGTTAACTCTTTATCTACTAATTCTATATATTGCAGATTGTTAATATTGTACAGGTACGCACAAAAGCAGAAGTTAAGCAAGAATTGAGAGCAAAATTAGCAAGGCAATTTTGCAAGCATTTGTGTGAAATTTGAGTGCGCGAATTTGAAGCTACTTGAACCAGCTAGAAGAACCAGTTCCAAGTGTTGTCTTTTAGTCTAGTTTATTTGTGGTACGTGGTTTTAACTTGTACCTTTTCAGCTTTATCTAGAAGTGTATATGTAATAGGTACTTTGTGTTTTCAAGTTAGAGTTAACTTGAAGTTTGTTGCAAATAGCTAGAGCTAGTTTGCTACACGGGATTAGAGGTAATCCTAGGTTTACAAAAGAGTTTTTGTAAATGTTGTTTTGTCTCACTGATTTAGTAAAGAGTTTTGGAAAAATCCTACTGGGAAGTAGGCCGTGATTTTTTCACTTTATAAGTCAGGCGTTTTCCACGTAAAAATCTCTGAGTTCTTTGATTTCTGTACTTATTATTCAGCAACAGTAGTAGTTGGAACACATAAAAGAACCAGATCCTTCTATAATCGGTGCTCGCGAAAAATTGGACACCACATAAATCACCTCCTCTGGTGTGGTATTGACGCATAAGATCAAGTACATCCCATTAATCTTGCTTTATCGTTAATAAAGTGGTAAAGCCGCAACTCTCATCAGCATGAGGCGTTATGTTTTGACTGGAAAAAAATGGTCCCCTCTTTTGTTAACAAGATGAAGCACTGCGGTTTTTAGTAGTTAGTCGTTGAATCAAAGTCACAGCCGTAGAATATTTTCATGTCTAATCCCTTGCATAATACTGAAGGGATAAATATAACTCGTCGATTGCGGTAGGCAAGTTTTTCAAACAAGCTAATAGCTGGCAATTAAGTAGGTGGGTAGGTTTTCAACAAGATTACAGTTTTATTTTACGATTCATGTTTCGTTGCTAAACCAAACGTATTTGGTATTATAAACCAGTCAATAATGGGGGCCAAAGTACTTGAAAGATTTGGTTAATCCTTATGGGGACCTTTCTCTTAAGATATTATCTCAAAAAGGTTTCATGTGCACGGTATATCCGTATATATATATATATATTTGTTTTTTCTGTGATATTTTTTGCATAATCTTGATTTTATTCCAAAATTAACAGTTGATGACTTTGTCAGTGGTCTACATTGTATTAACGTTGACGTGCTTAATGAGCGATTAATTGAAAAAGACGAACAAAAGAATTAATAATGATCTCGAGAGGCTTGTCCTCTACTGAAGATACTCATGAATATAGTGAATTATTTCATTTGATCCTTTTGCATTAGACAAAATGCAATCTCTCAACCAAAAAAGAAAAAAAAAGCATATTTAATTATTATAATTTTCTTAGTGTTTCCTGAAATGAAATACTGATAATAATATGATGGACATGCTTTTGTGTGAAAATGAGGCAATAATGCATGTGTTGGAGCTTTTTTTACTTTAAGTGGAGGGGCATGTCACTTTTCCTAGCTTCATTTCTAGAAGCATAGCCATAATTATTTTATTTTGCTTGTAATTAGAGCAGTATGTTGATTTAACTACTAGGCTGATTGTATGCTTAGTGCCTAATATTCAGGTCAAGTGAAAACCACTAAATGTGGAGTATACCATCCATCATTTAAATAAATTATCATTTTCTCTACTTAGTAAGGCTGAAATCTCTCAAATCAGTTATAAATATATATATATATTTGAATAAGTATGCTAAGAACTGTTTGTTTAAGGATAAATAGTCATTTGTTATGATTTCAAGTCAAATTTTTGTAGCCTCACGTAATCTGAATCAACTTATTCGAACAAAAAGAGAATACGGAGTTTTATGGGGACAAAACGATGGATGGAGATCAAAATTCTATAAGAAAAAGTTTATGGAACCTTTTATACGTAAATTGTATCTAAAAGGCTAGTTGTATTTGTTGAGAGAGTGAGTTGAGAAATATATATTGTTAGTTATATTTATGCTTGTTTCTCACACATAGGTAGAGTACTATTGCGAAATATTTGCTGAACTCATAAACTAGTTGAATATGTTATTCTAAGCAATTTAAGTTGTAATGGGTATTATACAAATAATATTTTCTTGGCCCCTCATCAAGGAGATATATCATATATATATATGGTTCTCATTCTTGATATGTTGTGCACTTACAGCTAACGAAGCTTTTGCCTGGAAAAAGAAGAGCAAACACAAGAGAAGCTAAGAAGAATTTTGACCATTGGCCAATAGAACAACCAACAGCACATCGACACATATATACATGAAAGTGATGAATACTGTTATGGATAAAGGAATGATTGAAGAGAAGCAGCTATGGGACATTATGTTCCATTAAAATCCACAGCACCTTCTATTTTAGTTATTTGTAAACTATATTCCTACTATTTCTGGCTGTTGGTTTAATACTAATTCCAGACACCTCCCCCCCTCCCCCCCAACATACAATACTCCTTGTGGAGGTGGAATTCCATATACCTCGTTGACATTACTCCTGTTGCTCATAAAGTTGAAGTGACCACATATTTCGGTATGTCTAAACAAAAATTTAGTCTATGAAAATATAAGAGATGTTTTCTTTCCTATACCATATAGGAAATCTTATTATTAAATATGTTCATTATTTGTTAATTACTCGGACTGTTAATAGTTTTTCTTCAAATTAAATACAAATCGTGATTTACCATATTTAATGGCAGAAAAATTGCTCCTTTTTTGGGGCCAAAATCTTGCCATAAAATCTTCAACTTATATTGTCGACATTTATTTTCAAAATCGTAACGGAAGGCAATCTTTAATGGGCGAAAATTACTCTAAAAACTACAATTCAAAAATTCAAATTGATCGATCAGCATCAACTATACAACCTACATCTTTCACAGACTGAATTCAAATTGTAGATTTCAAGATAATTAAAAGCAATGATTCAATCATGGAATGTATTATTTTGATATTGTGGTAAGATTGTAGTTAAATGTAGTTAATTGTAGTTAAGCTCATGTTATATTAAAAATATTGTATTTTTTTTGTAGTTACTGGCTCGTATGCGTTGGTGAACACTGTAAATGACATTTTAAGGCAACGTCAATTAATGATTCATCAATGTTCAAAGTCAGGAGTTTCAACAAACAACACACATGCTCCTTGATGGACGAAACTTTCATACAGCGCAGACGAACTGCAACTATAGTTGCCAGCATGGTCATTCCAAAATATTGTGATCCTAAGACGGTTTACACACCGAAGGATATACAAACGGACATGTTATCCGAACACGGATTGAACCTAAGCTACATGCAGGCATGGAGAGCAAAGGGAAAGGCATTACAATTTTTGAGAGGCAATCCGGCAGACTCTTACAGCAAATTACCAAAATACTTTTACATCCTAGGGGAGACTTATCCTGGTTCAGTCGTTAAGTTGAAAAAGACAGCAGATGAGTGCTTTTTATACTGCTTTGTTGCTCTTTGTACGTCAATTAGTGGTTGGCAACATTGTAAGCCGGTAGTAGTAGTTGATGGCACATTCTTAAAGACAGCTTACAAGGGGATTATGCTGACAGCAAGCACAATGGATGCAGCAGGTAGTAGGAAGATATTTTGTAGTTATTT
>ML254689.1:105815-119557 GCA_005239495.1 Nicotiana undulata | reverse complement strand
TTTAGGTGAGATCTTCAACCGATCATCTTCATACGGTGTTAGATGGTGTGAAGCGGTACATTGTGTGTCTGGAAAATAAGAAATGTAGTTGTGGGCAATTCCAACTTGAGGAACTTCCATGCGCGCATGCTCTAGCAGCATTAAGGCACATGAATGATACATATGAAAACTATTGCTCTCCATATTACACAAATACGTATGAAATACCAGTTACTCTTCTTCCTGATGAAAGCAAATGGAATATGCCACAACATATTTGGATAAAGTGGTAAACCCACCGAGGGGAGAAAAAAGGCAGCCTGGGAGACCTCAAAAGGAAAGATATAAAACATATGATGAAATAAAGTCGAAGAAGTACAAGGTGTCATGTGGAAATTGTGGAGGTGAGGGGCATAACAAAAGGTCTTGCAAGAATGCGCCGAAGAAGAAATGAATAACTTGTAGTTAGAATTGTTATTAGAAACAACTACTATTGTGTAGTTACATAACAGATTTTTCCGTGTAAATGATTAAGTATTTAATGTTCATTATGCAGTATGTTTCAACTTGTTTGAGTCTGTTTAATTCGCTTCTATATATGGAGTAATCCGCCTACATTTTTCTTTGGTCGTGATTAATTAAATTTTTATGTTTATTATGTAAAAGGAAGTGTTGCAAATACTGTAGGCAAACTGTAAGAAAATATGCAGGTAACTTATTAGTCTTTGTTTATTAAGGATTGTTTTCATTTGTAGTTAAATTGTAGTTCAAATGTATTTAAATTGAATGATTATTATTAGTTTGTATTTCATTTGCACAAACTTTGTTGATGATCAAAATTTCTATGATTGGAGTGTTTAAATCATTTGGGATTTGTGGAGTTATACGTCAAATAAGAATTACATACAAATATGTAGTTAATGCGTAGATTGTAGATAAATTTTTGTCCATATTGTAGTTAAAATGTAGTTAAATGTAGTCAAATTGTACTTAAATATAAAATGAAGTGTCGCAATGCTGTAGGCAAACTGTAAGAAAATTTGCAGGTAACTTATTAGTCTTTGTTTATTAAGAATTGTTTTCATTTGTAGTTAAATTGTAGTAAAATTGTAGTTCAAATGTATTTAAATTGAATGATTATTATTAGTTTGTATTTCATTTGCACAAACTTTGTTGATGATAAAAATTTCTATGGTTGGAGTATTTGGGATTTGTGGAGCTATACGTCAAACAAGAATTACATACAAATATGTAGTTAATGCGTAGAAACATTTGTAGATAAATTTTTGTCCATATTGTAGTTAAATGTAGTCAAATTGTACTTAATGTAAAATGAAGTGTTGCAATGCTGTAGGCAAACTGTAAGAAAATTTGCAGGTAACTTATTAGTCTTTGTTTATTAAGGATTATTTTCAATTGTTGTTAAATTGTAGTTCAAATGTATTTAAATTGAATGTAGTTCAAATGTATTTAAATTATAGATAAATTGTAGTTCAAATGTATTTAAATTATAGTCAAATTGGAGTTAACTGTAAAAGGACGTGCTGCAAGACTGTAGGCAGACCGTAGGAAAATTTCCAGGTAAATTATTAGTTGTATTTCATTTGCACGTACTTTGTTGATAATATAGTTCTATAGTTGGAGTGTTTAAATCGTTTGGAAGTTGTGGAGTTAAACGTCAACTAAGAATTACATACAAATATGTAGTAATTGTGTAGAAACATTTGTATATAAATTGTTGTCCAAATTGGAATACTTAATTGTAACATGAATAAGCAACAGAGGCGTGAACAACCAATTTATATTAAACTAAACAACTGGTAATAAAAAGTAAACTAACAGGAAAGTTAGTCTGCTGCCATAAAAAACATAAGAAAATTTGTTCATAAGGTAATCTATTATACTGCACCAACAAAAGATAATCCACTACGACCCTATTTCTTCTTCCTCAGAACTCTAGTCTTCTCATTCAAAGCAGGAGCACCCTTTGAATGAGAAGAAGCTGAGATATCTGGCTAGGGATGCTTGGATCACACAAACTGTGAAATCTAAGTGCCCCGTATTGAGCGTTGTGTGGGGCAAAATAAGGATCATTCTGCAGTAAGTGATAAAAAAGGCATTGGTCAGTATATTATCTACATATAACTACATAACAACTACATTTTTAGATCTTTAATAACAACACATTTTCCGCAAACCAGTGCGTACATATTCTGCTTCGTGAACAACAAAAACACAAAATATATCAAAATGTATAAAAGTTTTGTACCAAAACTTCAGGAAGATAAATGTAAATAAATATATATTTCAAAAATTAGAATGCAACTACAAAATAACGACAAAGCAACTACAAACTATATACCAATCTATACTGTTTTAGCGTAATAACTACAACTTAACTACAAAATTAAAACATTTATCTACAATTTATAACATGATTACAAAACAGAGATTTCAACTACAAAAATTAAAACTAACAAATTACAAAAAAATTAAAAATGTTTACCTTCAATAAAATTCTTTTCGGAGCCAATTTTGGGGATTTTTTATGGTGCTTCTTCGTTTCGTGTTTTGTTGTAGACGTAGACATTTTAACTTCTTTTTTTTTTTGAACTTTTAGGGCTTCTTCCACAAAATCATCATCTACACAAACATCCTTCCCCTTCCTTTTTAGATGTTTTTCGATAGGTGTAGAACTTCCAGCAGCATCTATGTCGTTTAATCTTTTTGTTCTCGACTCAGCCCTCATTTGTCTGTGTGATGAAGACTGTATGGTATGATGCATTGCATGTGTTGATCTTGGTTTTTTTGCTGATGATTTGGGTGTTAAAACACCCAAATCGAATGATGGAATGTCGACTACTGCTGATTTTTGGACTGCTTTCTTTAGATATTTGGATTTCTTCATTGCTGAACTAGAATGGTGAACGTGTGTCGAAGCCTTGTAACAATGGTGAAAGTGGTCGACTGTAACTAGACATGGGGGGGAGGGGAGTTAATGGGGTTAGTGGAGGGGGTGAGGAACGAATGTGAAAGTAAAAGTGGGGGAAAGTTACTGTTGTGGGGGGTGTCGAAGATTGTGAGTTGATAGGAGAGAGAAACGTGTATGTGTATTAATTTGTCCTATAATTAAGCATAAAATAAATGCTTACTTAATTATATCCCTAATTTAAATTATGGTATATAATATGTAATTAGGTATATTAAATATAATTATCTATAATCTTAAACATTAAGGGTAATAGGGTTTAATATATGACATATAAAGGTAAAAATTTCAAAATATAATCTGCGCGCCGGGCACAATCCAAGTTAGCCCATCTGAATGTCTGGGCTAAGTATGTACTCTAACACAACTTATAAGAAAACTTGTTAGAATATTGGAAAACAAGAATTTTGTGGTGTAGTATGTTAGTTTAAATTGATCTGTTCATGTTGAACCAAACTATGATTAGACAAATTACGATCAAGCTCATTTGTTGACTACATCCATTTTAACTCGCCTAATATTCAACCCAACTAGGCCATTTGACACTACTAGTCTAAACTAAACAATGATGCTGGCAATCTTATTACGTATGATACACTTCTCTCTCTAAAAACTATATATTTGATACCAAATGAATAGTGATCATAACAAAACTTGGTAGTAGGTGATATTCTACTATATTTTCCTTATTAATTTGGTCCCGTCATAATGAAACATGGAAAATCAACTGAAAGCTAAAATTAGCTTTGTTGACTATGTTAAGGAGGCTATGTTTCTTATTGCTTCCTTTGCTTCTCTAGAAAAAGCAAGAAAAGTGACTAACATAAAGCCAAGTTGACTTTGTCGATAGTATGTTTGTGCTTTCAAAGATAGGTTCCACCATTATGTTATGCATCATCTACTTCTTTTATAGTTGCTAACTACTATTATATTACTTTCAAAATGTCGATATCATAGAAAATCTAACATCAAAGGCATCCTCCAATCAAAAGCGGGTAGCTAGGTGGGGTGTGTTTGCAAATGGCCTGTCTGTTTAACTAGATGCAACAGAAGTAAGGATAATAGGTGAATTATATTATAATTAGGTCCCTAATGAACCACATTTTGTATTGCTTTTAATATAAATATTGATAACAAAAGACTCTGATTAATATTTTTCATGTATTGCAGATTATATATCACAAGAAGAGAACTTTGGAGCATTTTTGGAATCAATTATGGGAAAAGGAGGTCAATCAAATAATACCCATAAAGTGCACCAAATAACCAAGCAACGTAAAGAGCTGAAGGCTGACCACCGCGGCCGCGGTCGACTGCGGTGCGACCGCGGTGGAGCAAGACAGATTCAGGGAACAAAGCTGGCCGCGGTGCTGGCGCGACCGCGGCGGGACACGCAAACTTCAGGGATTAATCTGCAAAACACAGGATTTTAAGCCCCAAACCCTATATAAACATAGGAGTCCGCCAAAGAGAGAGATGATTGAATTTTGGGAGCAGCAAAGTTAAAAAAAAAACACTTGGGAGATGGGATTCATTCAATTCTTTTTCATCCTTTCCAACAACTCTTGATTGTATGTTGAAAAATACAATATTTGGTGATTGTTTGAATATGTGTGGCTAGGAACCCAATTATTCTAGGGTCATGGGAAAAACATGATTGTTATTTTCAAGGCTTAAATTCAAAATGTTGGTTTTATCATGTTGAGTTGTTTGTTTGATTTTGTTCTTAATTATTTTACCGAGTAGCTAACAGTGAAATACTATCTACGAATCTAGAGTTGAACTCGAAAGTGAGAACTCTAGATTGCATATAGAATTAAACAGAGCAAGTTCTTGAACCCGGGCATCGGGGAACGAATTCACAATTAGGATAGACATATACCTAATTGCCTTGCTCGGTTGAAATACACGAAGTGTAATTGCGTTCTTCTTAATCTTGGTTCCATAGACATATAGGCATTGAGTTAACTTGAATAGGCGAGTAAGAAGTCCAAAGATTCTTATGAGTAATATAAAACATGTCAATCAACAATCTAGATAATTCAACTAGTGAATTAAAGCCAAGAACATAACTTGATTGTTAAATAGCCCGTGACCCTGGAATATCTTCTCCTATTGATTGTTAAACTAAAGTTGCTGTCTGTTAGTTGATTCCCTAGTTAATTAATTACTTGGTATTCTTTTAGGTAGTAAATTAAATCATCATATTTCTTGTCATAAATCCTTTGAACTGATAAGTTAATTAAGTTGATCTTGTCAAAAGCTAATCATAAGTCCTTGTGGGTGCGACATCCGACTTTCTAGTCACTTTATTACTTGACGACCACGCATACTTGCGTGAGTGTGTTTGGTCCCAACAAGTAACTACTAGCCTTAGACATGGTTTGGCGGGTCAGTGGTGGCAAAATGGTTAAAAAAAATACTTGTCCACTTATATTATTCGTTAAGAAAATGGGTTAGATAATAAACTTTTTTAAATGTGTCAAATATGGATAAGAACCATATTATCCACTTGAAAAATGGATAAAAGAAAATACTTGTCTACCCATATTATCCGTTAAAAAAATGGTTGAATAATGAATTTTTTAAAAACAGGTCAAATATGGATAAGATCCATATTATCCACTTAAAAAATGGATAACTAATGAGTTTAATTTTTACATTTGTAAAGCCTCAAATTGAGGTTCTTCAAGTTTAGTAGACTAGCAATTCTCCCAAAAATGATCTTATTCAAGAAGTCATGGATAATATGGATATCCATATTATCACACGGTTAACCCTTTTCTTATCAGTATTAAATATGAATCGTGTTGGATAATTTATCCTATTTATATTGCCCGTTTTCGACGCGTCCATATCCGAATCGATCCACCCTTTTGCCACGCCTAGGCCCTACTACACTTTAATTTATATGCGAAATTAGAAGAAAACAAGCACTAATAGTTGCATTTTGCATTATTATTGTCAAAAACCTTCAACGGTCAAAGAAATGGAGAACAACAATTGACTGTTAATTGAAAGACGGGGATAACAGAAGCTCATGTCTAAATGAGGACATGAATTTACTGTTGTCTCGTATTTTCAAATGTGCTTTTACTGAAATTGGTCCCTAAAAATAAAACCGTGCCAACGAGAAGGGTAGCTTTGCCTGATCGCTCTGAATTCGCTAATCAGAAAGAGAGAAAGCAAGAGTTTTTTTTTCTTTTAGAAAAAGCGAAAACTCGTTTATGACCTATTTGGCAGTAGCTAATCTGATTCATAACTCGTCATCTTTGGGCAGGAGTTGTCAGATCTTGCCCAAGCAATGGAGTGAGCCTAAACGGTTGCTAATTGTGTTTATCCGTAAAATAATACAGTTGAATTTATACGTGGTTTATAGACAAATTAATTAATTTGATCCTAAAATAATAAATGAACTAGACAAAAATGTAATATTTAGCCTTAAAATGGAGATAAAATAGCAGAAATACTGATTCCGGGAGCGGGGCTTCCGGGGAATATAGCAACGATATCAGTAAACAAGAAAATAAAATTATATAAAGCTTTGAATAGAGTATGTGTTTGCCAAAAAAATTGTGTTCTTTACAGTGATAATAGAGCTCACTATTTATAGTTGCACCCAGGGAACAAGGTCCTAGGATCAAACCCTCTTTAATGTCAATTATGAGGGCCATTGAAGAATATGTAATGGCACGCAATGAATGCCATATTCCTTGTAACGGGCCGTGCACTTAACGCTATAGAATATTACTATTAAAAGCTATCGGATGGCAGATATTTATATCTTCTTTATGAGCATCATTCTCTTTGGTAATAGATGAAATCGTTGCCTTCAGACTCAACTATTTTCTGTCTTCGACTCCACGTATCACTTACTCATGTGACCATTACATATAGGCCACTTTGCTTTCCGGTGGCATAACTTCGTGTCACACGGAAGTTGGTAGAAGCACCTTCTTTGGCGAAAAATTTACTGACCCCCTCTGAAAAGTTTCTGACGGTTGATAAGACGCACATGTCTCCGCATTTAATGCCCCGAACGCGCATCATCCCACGATTTAGCATCACTTTTGCCGGTTATGGAGCTAATTATGAACATGATTTCAGCCACCTATACATTTACTTATACGCATCAACCTCCTTCATTTACACTTCATAATACTTTAAATTTTCTCAAACATTCTTTACTCAACTCATACTTCGTTTTTAACCTTTCTTTAACTTTCTTCTTTGAGAGAAGACCTTCCTTCTGATAAAAAATGACCTCCTCTTCCGGAAACCCTAGTTCTTCAAAGAACAAAGGTAAAACTGAGGATGTTGCTCCCTACAGTGAGTATCATCATCCCAAAGAGCCTAGTTACTACCATAGAGTTTGAAGAAAAGCATCCTTCTGCTCACCCTCGTACGTGGGCTGTTAGTGTATACCCTTCTTCTATTCGTCCTTCTAATATCCCTGCAATGAAGGAAGATTGCCACTGTCAAGATTTGGACATTATCGCTCTCGACCTGGCGGAGCGGATAGCCTCACCCAAGAAGGGTTTTACGTATTTTTACACGTACTCCTCACGCTGGGAGAGTTTTCTCTAAGTGGAGTGCCTGGCTCCATCATCATGGAGTTTTACCTCCGCTGCCAAGTGTGCTTGGCACAAGTAAGTCCTTTCGTGTGAAGGAAAATCTCTTGTCTTTTGAGCGTGTGCCAGGAGACGAGAGAAGAGCTATCCCTAGCTCGAGTGATGAACCTCTATTCCTCAAAGGTCTTCCCTTGGGGGAATGATAAATTTCAGCAAGCGTGGACGCCATGATCTGCTATCCAGCAGGGATGATCACAACCACCGTGGGTGGATGGAACGGTTCGTTTCAGTCGCCACCAGTGACATCATCCTGCCCACATCTCCAGCCTTTCCAGAATTATGGAACCGCACTTGCAAGTCTGTCATTTGTTTTTTTCTTCCGTTAAAGATCATTCAACATCGTCATTGACCTTTCTTCTTTTACTTATTTCAGCGACTCGTTTGGTTCCACATAGGGTTGAAGGCTTGGACCAATGGTTCCAGAAAATTTTGGATGTTACAACGCCCAAAACTCGCACGTGGAATGAACTGTCCCTTAAATACGGGTGGAAGGAAAAAATTCATGATAAGTCGAACTCATCTTGTTTTTACATTTTCGTCTAAGGAAGTTTTTTGACCCCTCTCTTCTATTGAATTCGGGTCTACCCTAGGGCTCAGTTGTCGTCCCTGAGGAGGACGTTTTGGCTAGTCATGCTGATGCGGCGAGGCTGCTATAGGAGGATTTTACACAGACATGTGTCCCTAGGCCTACTTCTGGTGCGAGTGCTTCTTCTCGGTGTCACTATCTGGAGAACAAACAACCAAAGAGAAGACGTTCCTCCGCGGCCGGGGGAAAGAATAAGAGGGCGAAGAATGTCTCTCCCGAGTCATCTCCGGAAGTTGTGGTGACGAGCCCCCCACCCGAGCCAGCCATAGACATTGTAATGATTGATGATGATGGGGAAGCAAGCAAAGAGGGGGATTCTCTACACAGGATATGACGACCTTCCTCAGCTCAACAGACTGCTCAATCTCTTGAGTTAGTTACACCAACGGAGGACGATGCCTCGGCGCTCTAGGAGGAGTTTGAGATGGTGGAAAATCCCAAATCTCACTTCCATATCCCAATCGTTGTGCCCTCTACCATGAGGCTGAGTATCGGGTCCCTACCGTCTTTGGTTGACGAGCAACCAACAACCAGTTCTGCGCCTGCCGCAACCACTTGTCTTCCTTAAATGCCATCAACTTCTTCTCCTTCTTCACCAACTTTTCCTTTTCCACCAGCAATTGCTACATCATTTCCACCAGCCGCAGCTGTCCAAGAATAGGATGTTCCTCTCCATCAAGCCCCAGTTCATGGGAGATTGGGGCAAAATTATACCACCCCCTCAAAAGATCAGCAAAGGAGGAGGAACGTTATTGTCTCGGTCTCTACTGGATGCAACCTGTTGTCCCGGCCGGTGGAACTTGCTAATTATTTGAAGCCTCTGGCTTCAGAAAAAATAGGGAAAAGATACAAGCTCTCTCGGGAGAGTGTTTGTTAAACAATGATATGCACATTGCCGCAACGTTTTATTCTTCGTTTTCTTCATTATCTCTTCTATCTTTGATATAGTAGTATTTTGAGTTTGCACTTTTAATTTTGCAGGACAATTTTTTTGCTTCCGAGGGCCTCCAAATGTTGATTCAAGATAAGGAGGAATTTACCTCCGAGCGGGACAAAACTCCAGCTCGCCTCTAAGAACTGGAAGCTAAAGCTGCTGAAGTTGTTGTGTTGGAGGTTCGCCTCATAGATCCCTTCGTGGACTTCTCGCAAAACATAATTAGCTTCGGAGGCTCCCAAATATCGGGCCAATGGGATTTGGAAATATTTCCTATGCAATTGACCTCCTTTGAAACTATGTTGCACTACCTTAACGTGTAGCGTCCGGGATGCCTTGGGATCTTTAGACAATTTTTTGTGCTTTAGGTAATTATTCTTCCCATCCCAGACTAAATTAATCATGTCTACCTTGTAGTAGCTCTCTGCGTCCAGAACCAAGTGCATAAGATGTACGACCGTACCACAGTTTGATCCCTCATTTCCGTTGACGAGCCAAGGTTAGCTAATGCGTCCGCTTCTGCGTTTTCTTCACTACGTATTTATGCATACATTACTCTTTGGCTTCGAATATCCCGTAGACATGATTTACCACCACCTGGGAGTCACATTTGATTTCTATGACCTCAGAATCTAGTCCCCGGGCCTGTCACGACCCAGAATCATAATCCAGGTCATGATGGCGCCCAACGACGGGGTTAGGCAAGCCAATATGATTTACACTAAGTGTCACCTTTCCATTTGATTAAACAAGTCAATAATTACCAATTTTTAAATAGTTAAACATGATGATAGCTGGATACGAAAATAAAAGCATAACACTAAGTGGCCAAAATAAAGCATATGTATGCCTATACAACCCAAAACCCAAAATGCATATACACTACGCGTGTGCCAGGAACTAATGTCACGAGTGTCATGGGCATACTAACGGAATACACAAAGGAAAGTAATATATATACAAATCCACAGTCTGGATGAAATAGACGGGGAAAATAACAAAAGTAAGTGAAAACTCCATGGTGCTGCTGGGAATCGCCAGAGGAAGCAGCTCACCGTGAAGTCAAGTCCACAAGCTCAGGATCTATCTCCGGTACAATAACCAGAAGCACCGGCCTCAGAACCTGTACAGTTAAGTACAGAAGTGCAGCATGAGTACATATTAAATAAATATGTACCCAGTGAGTATCCCGCCTAATCTCGAAGAAGTAGTGACGAGAGGTCGACTCGATACTCACTAAGGTCCAACAGTAATAACATATGATAGAATATAATGAAATACAGTAGGCATGTCAGGAAGTAAGCAACAAGTACATATCAAGAGTGGAAATCCAACAACTACTGAACTAAGCAATAATGCCCTTTCAAGGGTAAAGACCACCGAAACGAAACAATAATCACCAAGTCTTAGATCCGTCGTGGCGTACGGCCCGCTCCCATAGTTACCTTCTAAACTTGCCATGGCGTACGGCCCGATCCCATATGTGTACAATCCCTCTCAACTCCGCCGTGGCGTACGACCGATCCCATATATATCACAAATACCTTTCAACTCTACAGTGGCGTACGGCCCGATCCCATATATATTTCAATTTCTTTTCAACTCTGCCATGGCGTACGACCCGATCCCATATATATTTCAATTTCTTTTCAGCTCTGCCGTGGCGTACAGCCCGATCCCATATATATTTCAAATACTTTTTATAACAAATTCCTATGCATTCAACAGTTTCCATAAGGCCTTAGAGGAACAATACTATACAAAACATAATCTCATAGTACATATGGCGTCACAAGGAATCACATAAAGCATTGAAAGGAAGCATATAAGGCATTACGAGGAAGCATATAAGGCATGATGTGGGCCTAACTACCCGGACATAACAATGATAGCCGCTACGTACGGACTCTCATCACCTGGCGCGTACGTAGCCCCCAAACAATTTACGCATAGCATATACATCACCTATGGGGACAATTTCCTCTTACAAGGTTAGAAAGGAGACTCACCTCGTGACGAAATCACCCCTCGGATCAAGGATGCGCCCGAAATCTCCGAAATCTACCCTCGACGGCTCGCAACTAGCCAAATATAGTATAATTGAATCAATTCAAGCTCAAGGAAGAAGAATTAACCAATTATCCCAAAGTTGGACATTCTTGAAGGATTTTGAAATTTTGACCCCGGGCCCACACGTTCGAATCCCGAAAATTCTCGAAGGGATCACTCACCCGTAGCCTAAGGATCATAATTATGTAATTTATACTAAAATTCGCGGCTTTAAACGGACAATTCACAAATTTCCCAAAAGCCCTAAATTACCACCCAATTTCATGAATTTGATAATTTGGAAGGAAGATTAACTAGGAATTGATGTGTAGAACTAGGTGTTAGGGAGAATTTTACTTACCTCAAACACTGGGTGGCAGGCTCCTCTTGAAAGCTCTCATGAAGCTTGGGAAACAAGATGGAAATGGTGAAATAATGCAAAATCCCGTATTAAAATCACACTGCCCAGCTGCTTATACTGTGCGATCGCAGCTAAGGAAGTGCGTTCGCACAGGCCAATTGCCCAGGGCCCTCAAGAGCACTGTGCGATCGTAGTTGTAGGCTGGCGATCGCGGAGAGTAGGGGAAACAGGCTTGTGCGATCGCAGGGGTAGGGGCTGCGATCGTAGAGAGCTAATCCAGGTCAGTCCAAAAACTTACCCTGTGCGATCGCGGACAGACCTGTGCGATCGCACAGGTCATTTTCCACCCCTGATCAAATCCTCTTGTACGATCGTAACCTTGCACCTGCAAACGCACTGAAGAAAACCAGACAGAAAAATTCTGGTGTTTTGGAATTAACTCCGAGGGGTCCTAAACTCACCCGAGCCCCTCGGGACCCCGTCCAAAGACGCCAACAAGTCTGTACTCATGATACGGACTCGTTAGAACTCTCGAAACATGAAAAACAACAACGAAACTCAGAATTCAACCCCAAAACCAAATTGAATCAAAACTTAAGAACTTGAAATTCTAGAATTCACTTCAATGCACCGAACAGGCCTATACTACTCGGAATGACTTCAAATTTTGCAGACAAGTCATAAATGACATAACGGAACTATTCCCGGTCTCGGAATTCCGTTCGGACCTCGATAGAATAAAATCACGTTCCAAGCCAAATTTCAAATTCTATGAAAATCCTCAAAACTTCATTAACTCTAAATTTTCCCATCTTGATCCGAAATCCGTCAAATCAAGTCTGTTTCTTACCAAATTTCACAAATAACTTAATAACATATATTGAACCTACTTCGGGCTCCGAAACTATAATACGGGTACGACAGCACAGGTTTCACCTCAGGGTTCATTTTCATAAGCCTTTAATATTTTCAGAAAACAATTTTCTTTAAAAATTCATTTCTCGGACTTGGTCCTCGGAATTCGGTTCCGGGCATACGCCCAAGTCCCATATTTTCCTACTGACCTTCCGGGACCACCAGATCACGGGTCCGGGTCCGTTTACCAAAGTCAACTTTATTCAATTACTTATCATAAATTCAACTATTTATCAAGTTTTTCACATAAAGGCTTCCCGGCTACAGGCCTGGGCTGCGCACGTACATCGAGGTGAGATTAACGGAGGCTTTCGGGGCCTCGAAACACAATCATAATTAAATTTAAGTAAGATGAACTTTTGGGTCATCACAATCTACCCCTCTAAAACAAACGTTCGTCCTCGAACGAACGTAGAATCGTACCTGAAGTGCTGAATAGTTGTGGATACCTGCTTTGCATGTCCTCCTCAGACTCCTAAGTCGCCTCATCAACTGGTTGGCCCCTCCACTGGACCTTTACGGCAGAAACTCTCTTAGACCTCAACTGGCGGTCCTGCCTATCAATAATAGCAACTGGCTCCTCCTCGAAGCCCAACTTCTCATCTAATTGAATAGTGCTGAAATCAATCACGTGAGAAAATCAGCATGATATCTCCGGAGCATGGATTCATGAAAAACCGGATGAACTCCTGATAAGGTGGGAGGTAAACCGAGCTCATAAGCAACCTCCCCGACTCGCCTCAACACCTCAAAAGGGCCTATAAACCTGGGGCTCAGCTTGCCCTTCTTCCCGAATCTCATAACGCCCTTCATCGGCGAAACCTTCAACATAAACTTATCTCCCTCCATAAATGCTACATCACGCGCCCGCTGATCTACGTAACTCTTCTGTCTGGACTGAGTTGTGCGGAGTCTCTCCTGAATAATCTTCACCCTATCCAAAGAATCTCTCACTAGATCTGTGCCATATAACTTGGCCTCGCCAGGCTCAAACCACCCGATAGGAAAATGACATCGCCGGCCATATAAAGCCTTGAATGGAGCCATCTCGATGCTGGACTGATAACTATTATTGTACGCAAACTCCGCCAAAGGCAAGAACTGGTCCCACTGACATCCAAAATCAATCACATAAGCCCTGAGCATATCCTCCAAAATCTGAACTGTACGCTCTGACTGACCATCAGTCTAACGGTGAAATGCCGAGCTAAGATCTATCTGAGTGCCCATCTCACTGTGCAATGCTCTCCAGAAGTGCGAGGTGAACTGAGGACCTCGATCTGATATAATGGACACCG
>ML254689.1:52036-105265 GCA_005239495.1 Nicotiana undulata | reverse complement strand
GCCGATTTGGTCAATCTATCCACAATGACCCAAACCGCGTCAACCTTTTGCAAAGTCCGAGGCAACCCAACCACGAAGTCCATGGCGATGCGCTCCCATTTCCACTCAGGAATGGGCATCTGCTGAAATAAGCCTCCTGGCCTCTGGTGCTCGTACTTGACCTGATGACAATTGAGACACCTAGCCACAAACTGCACTATATCCTTCTTCATCCTCCTCCACCAGTAGTGCTGCTTCAAATCATGGTACATCTTCATCGCATCCGGATGAACAGAATACTGAGAACTATGGGCCTCTTCTAGAATTCTCTTTCTCAGGCCATCAATATTAGGAACACATAAACGGCCCTGGAGCCTCAAGACACCATCCTCGCCCAAAGTAACCTCCTTGGTCCTGCCCTGGACCACCGTATCCCGAAGCTATGCAAGGCATGTATCATCAAACTGTCGAGCCTTAATATCCCCCAACAATGAAGACTGAGCAACTACATGAGCCAAAACTCAACGAGGCTTCGAAAGATCCAATCTCAAAAATCGATTGGCCAAGGACTGAATGTCCAAGGCTAAAGGTCTCTCCTCAGCTGCAATGTAGGCCAAGCTACCCATACTCGATGCTCTCCTGCTCAAAGCATCTGCTACTACATTCGCCTTGCCCGGGTGATATAGAATAGTGAGATCATAATCTTTTAACAACTCAAGCCATCTCCGTTGCCTCAAATTAAGGTCCCTCTGCTTGAATAAGTGCTGCAAACTGCGGTGGTCGGTGTAGACCTCACATGACACACCATACAAATAGTGCCACCAAATCTTCAAAGCATGAACAATCGCCGCCAACTCTAAGTCGTGCACATGATAATTCTTTTCATGAACCTTCAGCTGGCGTAAAGCATAAGCAATAACCCTGCCATCTGTCGCGCCCCCTTTTTCTATCGCACGGGTGAGGTACGGAGAGATCGGGTTGATGACATTCTGGACAACTCCTTAAAGGAAGAGGTGTAAGGAAGAGTCTCTACCTAACGATTTTTATGGTGCGTTAGGGCACCTAGAGTTGAGAAACTCATGAAATAGTTTGCATTGCCAGAGATTGGGTAAGGGCTTGAAATTATCCCGACGGGAAGGTTTTAGGCACCCCTCAGGATCCACAACTGTGGGTCCCAGCCAATAAGTTTTGTGAATTTTGGACGGCGGGCAAGTAACAAATAAGGTTCACATATGAGGGGATTTAAAACAAGTATGAAAATCTTTAAAGGTTTTCGAATAACATAAACATTTAAAAAAAAGAAGTGTCCTAGGTTTAAAGTAATAAGGATCACTTCAATGCAATACCCGGTATGTCACACCTCGAGGAGGCGGCTACACGTGGTATTAGCGTACCGGTCATCATATCTGTATTCTACCCTTCCCACCCCGTAAGGTTATTTAAAACACATGTGTTGATCACGAAAGCTTATTGCGTTCCATTACCCGTTCCATCCTATAAGTCCTGGAGGGTGTTTAGGACTACTAATCCTACAAGGCAGGAACTAGGCAGAACCCTTAGGTTTAAAGGTCAAAATACTAAGCGACATACAAAAACAAGTAGGACTACACATATGGGGAACATATAAAGGACGAAGAAAGGCTCATAGATAGATCCACAAGTAAACATATAATTGGCACGTCTCAAACGCACTTAAGTCTCAATGACAGGAATATAAAACAAGAGTTTCTGAGTTGAAAAATTAGTAAATTCTGACAGTTTTAGTAAGAGAATATGTTTGAAAACTTAGTAGTGAAAGAAGAAAGTTCCATTAAGACTAAGTAGTTCAAAGGAATGATTGACTTTCAGAAATGCAGTAGTTTAGAGGCAGCAATAGGATTTAGAAGTACACAACGACTTAGAATTCTCATTAAAGCATGATTTTGAGATAATATAATGATTCAGAAGAGAAATGACCTAGAAGGTACAATAGCTTTAGAGGAAATATAGAGCAAAGATTCAAAATAACATGATTTTGAGCAGAGTGGTGTAACTCTTAAACCCAGTAGTTTGAAAACATAATAGTACAGGAATCAGATAAAATTCCAACAAAGATGAAGTAAATGCATAGCTTCAAAGATTCTGTGATTAAAAGACTGGAGGAGTAGAGTGAACTTTTAAAAGAGATACAACACAGAGTGAAAGGCATCAGAGTTCAACGTTTTCAAAAGGACATGATTGGTTTAATATTGACACGCCAAGAACACAATTGGTTTTGATTTTATACGTATTTGGCCAAAAGTTTGCCTAGGCGTCATATACATTGCCTATTTATTTTAAAGGGGTGTACATGCATATTTAGTCGTGATTTTAAGAGGTACAGATTTGCATAAATGTTTCGAACAGTTAAACACATTTTACGAGATTATTAGATTAACATGCTGATTCAGGTGTTCAACAATTGCAACTCAAAATAAATATGCTGAAAAGTATAATCCTAAGACCATGACATCTAACGCACATATGGATATCCTAAAACATGGTTTCTATATGCTATGATTATGAAAATGCAGTAATAATGCCTTATAACAGTTTTCATCACTTGTTATAGTTATTAACCATGATCATGGCTTGCAAAATGAGTAAGGTAGACATGATGAAAATTAAAAGAACTTAAGCAGGGTTTCTAATGCATGAGATGCATGTCCTAGACAGGTTGTCTATTTCACATGTAACTAGGAAAACGCTATGAGCATGTTTTCTACCCATTTACTAGACTAAGCATGCATAGTCCCCATATTTACTATCCAGCCCCAATATTTGTTTACAAATTATTACAGACCATAAAAAATGAATTACAAAAATGAAAAAGGAAAATAAGAGTTATTCTATAGGGAGCCTTCAATCAGGCCTTATCTCCCAGGCTCACCTCTCTCAATTTCACAGCCATACATCATCCCGGGTGCGACAAAGCTCCCAAAGGCCTTTAGTGAAGGGCCTTGGCCAATACCAGCACCCAGCAAATGCCCATGGTCAAACAAATGCAGTGTGGAGTACCCTTACCTCAGTGTCTGAAGGTTCATAGGGAACTCATGGTCCCTAAGCGATGCACGCACTGAGGGGGGTGGAACCTAAAGGTCTAGGAATTGTGAAGTGCTTAAAAGAGATTAAGACAAGGGATTTTAAAATCACTTAAAGATTAACAGAAGAAAATAACTGTTGAAATAGGAAGTAATAGCACTAATCACAACTCAGTAGAGTTCCAAGCAAACGAACAAACAGGGAAAGAGATGCAGGGGTAACTTGAGATTAGTTTTGAATAAAGGAGGCTACAACATCTAGTCAGAAAACAATCACAAGCAAAGACAGGGGTTGAGGACAGATAGTAACTTGCACCTGATTGGTACTCAGAACAAATCACATATTACATCATTTACTAAAGAGAACATATAAGTGACATTAGATAGGCAGACAAAATGGGAGTAGGCACACAGTCAAGGAGTCACATAGATTATGAAGACATCATAAAGACTGGTGAAGAGAGGCAACAGATTTAGTAGAGTCATAAGCAACGATCACAGACAGAATTTAGGGAGTTTAGATGATAGCAGGTAACCAATTGCAATTACAAGTTCATCACACATGGAGGATAACTTCATGGAATAAGCAATTATACAACAGTTCAAGAGATCATAGAAGAGAGGCTAGGCAGTTGATGGAGGGGACATGCTAGACACGCAAAGGGGAAAAAAGAGAATAATCACATAGTCAAGTGATCCCACAAGACTTAATGAACCATAGGGAATAGAGCAGGAGTTAGTGCTAAGCTAGAAGAAGAAGAAGAGAGATCATATAAAGGGATTAGGCATGCTAGTGACATAGCAGGCAATAGAAACACAAGTAGAAGCATAATAGGAACAATAGGAAATTTAAATAATATTGAAGCATGTTGCTTGGAACACTAGAAACATACCAGTTATGCAACCAAAGAACAGCAGTAGGGTAGTGAATAGCACAATATTAGCCTTGGCTTAGCAGCCGGCTAATAGTAAGCAACAAAGAGTAACAATAGAGACAAGAGAGAGAGCCAAGAGGCAGAACACAAGAGAGTACTCTATAGAGAATTGAGCAAATGTTTTACTGATTCCAATGTTAGTCAGTCTCTGTTATGCAAAAGAGAAGGGAGTACTTATAATGCCGAAAACGAGTAAACAAATAAGGCAAGGAACAATGGCTTAACACAAGTATGGGAATAGTGTCCAATCAGTATTAATTAGGGATATGGATTCCGTTAATTAAGGAATCAAGTTCGAACAGACACAATCAAAGCTAAATAAGGAAAAGGAATCATTGTAAAACTGATTTACTACAATAAGAGTAATAAATTATAAATCATATATTAAGGCTATAACATACAATTAAGGAAGTCTGTATTAACATAAAAATAGGGCAGCGTACCAATTTTGAATTCTGAAAATAGGTTCAAAGAGATACGCTTGAAAATCACAGAGAATCAGTAATAAACAAGGAAAGTATCACATAGATAAGGAAGCAATTCAAAATCATAGGCATAGGGCATATATCACGAGCTTAACGGGTAATTACATAGAATCAGTGTAACCATCATGTGAACAATCAATAACGAGCTATCAGACTCGATAAATAACAGGTATTGAGCAAAATCAGTCAAACCCTAAGAACAATTTCGAGCAGGAAACACAAAGCACATAGACCACACACAAAACCCAGAACACTCATGAAAGACATGCAAGCATGTCAAACAAGTAAGCATAGAGGTCGAAAGAAAAAATCAGAAACTAGGTTTCGATTAAGAATTTAGGGTTTCAGCAGAGAATCAAACAAAGTTAAAAAAAAACCTCAAATAAACAAGCAAACATAAGAAGAATCGTAAAATAAGACTGAGGAATCAGGATTTAAAATCGTTTAAGAGGGGTTCGAAGAACCCTAGTTCTTATAAAATGAAAATCATTCGAAGAATACCAGGTTTTCTTATAAAGAAAAATAGATGAAAATCACTGAGATAAATGCAGATCTTAAGAGAAGTTGAAAGGTCAGAACTAGGGTTTCAGAGAGAACCCATAGATAACTGAAAAACCTGGTGTAATACTCAGAGAGGGTGGTAGCCGGAACACCACCGGGTTGATCTTTGCCGGAGAAGGCCGGAAACGCCCAGGCAGGATCCTCCATGGCCGTTCTGGCATGGTTGAAGTCTCTAAGGGTCTCAGAGACAAGGTGACAGGAGAACATAGCTTCATGGTGGCCGGTGGTTGAAGGGATGAGCCTGGGAGTGGCCGGAGATGAGGGTGAAAGCCATCGGAGAAGAAGGAGACCCCAGATAGTTCTAGAGAGAACTGGGAGCGGAGGGGTCGAGGAGAGAGAGAGAGGGAGATGGGAAATGAGAGACGGGAAAGGGGTAATTGGGATTAATTATGGTAACATTTAATCTGGGCCGTTGATCTCGTTTGATCAACGACTCAGATTGAATGGGGATTGGGCCGGGTATAATAGGATTTGGGTTGGGTATTGGGTTTGGATCATTGGGTTAAAGAGGTTAGGCTAAAATTGGCTAAATTTTAAATAAAACATGGCTAGCTGTTAAATACCACTAAAATACATATATAATTAATTAAAATAACCAATATTTATAAAAATAAGCTAAAATAAGTAATATTACAGTAATTAACTAATATTAAGTGTAAAAATACATAAATTTTGAATTAACAATAATATAAAATGTCTAGTTGGGCCATAATTGCAAAATCGTTGTAATTGGAATTAAATAAGACTCAGTTGGCTAATTTGTTAAGTAATTGGATTTTAATGGATAAAAAATGATTATAAGTAACATGCTAGGCTAAAAAATATTTTGAAGTTATTTATGACATAATTTATGAATTATTAGAATATGAAATAGTAAATAAACGGGAAAATAATTTAAATAAAAATATGGAAAATAGGGAAAAATACTTGTTATTACAAAGAGTAATTTTGAAAGCTTATATGCAAGTTTAAAAAATTATTTTGAGGAAAAATTGGGTAGCAACAGCTGCCCCTCTTCACCCGGGAAGGATGAAAGAGTTGTCGGGTAAAGATATGATGGCCAATTTTGACCTGAGATGAAGCTACGGGATAGAATTCGGCCGCACCCTGGTTTCTAAGCTGCCTACATATCCCTGGTTTTACAGGAATCATGCCGCATGTAGTTCCAGAATCATCGGTGAAATATACCGATGACGTTTTGCAAGAACGGACACAAGGTACATGGTAGGGTAAGAGCATGAAGATCTTTCAGGGCTGTCAAGAACTGGAGCGGTCCGCTCCTGTCTGGTTGGTTGTTCCGGCCGGGTTACCTGCAAATAAAAATGAACGTATATTGTGCATTGTGCATAATATAAACATGATGCAAGTTCCCGTAGGACTATGGATGCTGCCTTCGGACAATTAGGATGATGTCCTTAGACCATGATGTCCTGGGCCATGAATCGCTTGGTGCGGGATTCACAAGCTATGAAATGATGTTCTCGGGCCATGAGGATGGTGCCGTTGAACCATGATGCCTTTGAATAATGATATGCAAGTTGTATATAAGAGATCCGCAGGCTATGAAGTGATGTTCTCGGGCCATGAGGATGGTGCCGTTGAACCATGATGCCTTTGAATAATGATATGCAAGTTGTATATAAGAGATCCGCAGGCTATGAAGTGATGTTCTCGGGCCATGAAGATGGTGCCTCTGAACGATGACGCCTTTGGATAAGTTGGTGATATTTCAGAGCCCATGAAGAATGCAGTAGTATGATGTTGACAAGATAGAGCTTAGTCTTGTGGTTTGCGGAAAGAAAGAAGGCAGAGCTTAGCGCGAAAGAAAGCGTAAATAAATGACGTAACGAAAGGTGACTGCTTTGAAAAGGTAGAAAGGAGCTTAGTGTAGTGTAATAAGATGCAGAGAGAGGTAGCGTAGAACATCGGAAGGTAGAATAATAGCCTTATGCAATGCCGGAAATAAATGCTACGGAGGTAGCGCTTCACCTTTAAAGACAGAAAGTTAGCTATATGCAATGCGAGAAAAAAAATGCAGAGAGACAATGCTTAGTCTCGGAAGGCAGAAAGCAGCCTTATGCAAGAAGTAAATGTGGATGGAGATAGAGATTAACTTCGGAAGGCAGAAGTTAGCCTTATGCAAGAAGCAAATGCATATGGAGGTAGAGTCTAACCTCGGAAGGCAAAAGTTAGCCTTATGCAATGTGAGAAAAGTGCGGAGTGACAATGCTTAGTCTTGGAAGGCGGAAAACAGCCTTATGCAAGAAGTAAATGCGGATGGAGGTAGAGCTTAACCTCGGAAGGCAGAAAGTTAGCATTATGCAATTTGAGAAAAATGCAGAGAGACAATGTTTAGTCTCGGAAGGCAGAAAGGTAGCTTTATGCAATCCGAATGCAGATGGAGGTAGAGCTTAACCTCATGCAAGATGGAGACAAAGCTTAGTGTCGGAAGGCAGAAAAGTAGCCTTATGCAAATGCGAATGTAGATGGAGGTAGAGCTTAACCTCATGCAAGATGGAGACAGAGCTTAGTCTCGGAAGGCAGAAAGTAGCCTTATGCGAAGATGCGTATGCAGATGGAGGTAGAGCTTAACCTCAAACAGGATGGAGACAGAGCTTAGTCTCGAAAGGCAGAAAGTAGCCTTATGCGAAGATGCGTATGCAGATAGAGGTAGAGCTTAACCTCATGCAAGATGGAGACAGAGCTTAGTCTCGGAAAGCAAAAAGTAGCCTTATGCGAAGATGCGAATGCATAAAATAAAGTGATAGTAAGAGTTCTTAGTTGATGATAAAGTGCGATGATACGACATTTGTGAATGAAGTATCGTTTGCAATGATGATAGTAGTAAGCGTTGGCATGTGCAATGAATTCGAGAGTGTATCCTTGAGAAGCATACGTATTATGGGGGTAAAGGGATGTCTTGAGCTTTTGCCGCATCTGTGCCTGCATCCAAAGAAAAATCGTGAGTTCTGTAGAGGGAAGGGTTAGTTCATATCCCTGCTGGCTCGGATCGGCCTATCTGCTTGATGATGATGACTTTGTTTTTACCGCAGGGGTAGCGTTAGCTAAAACAAATTGCTTTTTGAGAAAATAAATATGCATGGTTTTATAAAATATGATATGACATATAGAAAGCATAGTTTTCTTTGGATGAAACAACGACCGTGACGCGGTTCAAGACATTGCAACCTCTCTTGCTGCGGAGATTTGAGGGTCCTCCTCAATATTTGCCCCAGTTTGATGGGTGAAGGCTTCTGGTTGTTACTGTTGCGGTGCTCGGCTGAACTTGCTTCGGAATTTTGAGGTCCCTCCTCAAAATTCTGCCCCAGTTTCCATTCGTGGGGAAAATGAAAATTTTATTAGAATATGACCAAACCCACAGGGCTGCCTACGTATCCCCTCTCAAATGGGAATCAGGTCAGGCGTAGTTAATTTCACAACATTGATAGAAGCATAACAATTACACATAGTAACCCTTGACTGCATCTGAATTGATTGGCTTAGGCCAAACTTCTCCATCCATTTCCGCCAGTATGAGTTCTCCTCCTATTAGCACTCGGTGAACCATGTACGGGCCTTGCCAATTGGGAGAGAATTTCCCTTTTGCTTCGTCTTGATGAGGAAAGATTTTCTTTAACACCAGCTGCCCCGGTGTGAATCGTCTTGGTTTGACTTTCTTGTTGAAGGCTCTGGTCATTCTGTTCTGATATAGCTGACCATGACAAACCGCGTTCATTATCTTTCCATCTATGAGGGCCAACTGCTCATAATGACTTCCTACCCATTCTGCGTCGCTGAGTTCAGCTTCTTGAATAATCCTCAGGGATGGAATTTCAACTTCAGTAGGAATGAAGGCTTCTGTACCGTATACCAACGTGTAAGGAGTTGCCCCGGTTGATGTGCGAACCGTGGTACGATACCCCAACAGAGCAAATGATAACTTCTCATGCCATTGCTTGTGCTTTTCTATCATCTTTCTTAGTATCTTCTTGATGTTCTTGTTGGCAGCCTCGACGGCTCCTTTCATTTGAGGTCTGTATGTTGTAGAATTCTTGTGCTTGATCTTGAAGGTTTCACACATTACTTTCATCAAGTCACTGTTGAGATTGGAACCATTATCGGTGATGATTGACTCTGGAACCCCAAACCTTCAAACAATGCGGTCGCGAACGAAGTCGGCTACCACTTTCTTAGTAACTGCTTTGTAGGATGCGGCTTCGACCCATTTGGTGAAATAGTCAATGGCAACCAGAATGAACCTGTGTTCGTTGGAGGCAGCAGACTCGATTGGTCTAATAACATCCATTCCCCAAGCGGCGAACGGCCAGGGTGAGCTTGTTGCATTAAGCTTGCTGGGAGGTACCTTTATCATATCCCCATGTATTTGACACCGATGGCATTTGCGGACATACTGGATGCAGTCTGTTTCCATGGTCATCCAGAAATAACCAGCCCGAAGAATCTTCTTTGCTAGAACAAAACCGTTCACATGAGAACCGCATGTACCATCAAGTATTTCCTCCAACAGCTTCGTTGCTTCCTTTGCTTTGACACATCTTAGAAAACCCAGATCAGGAGTCCTCCTATATAGGATTCCTCCGCTGTGAAAGAATTTGTTTGATAATAATCATAGAGTGCGCTTTTAAGTGGCGTTTGCAAGCTCTGGGTACTCTCCCTCCGCCAAGTACTCCTTAATATCATGAAACCAAGGCTTTCCATCTGCTTCTTCTTCAACGTGGGCACAGTAAGCCGGCTGAGTGTGAACCTCTACCGGGATAGGATCAATGAAATTCTTATCTGGATGCTGGATCATGGAAGACAAGGTGGCCAGTGCGTCGGCGAACTCATTCTGGATTCTGGGAACATGCCGAAATTCAATCTTTGTGAACCTCCTTCTCAATTCCTCACACGATGTAGGTATGGAAGTATCTTGGAATTCTTGGTCGCTCACTCTCCTTGAACTTGGTGTATTAATAAGTCTGAATCACCAATCACTAATAATTCTTGAACATTCATGTCGATGGCCAAGTTGAGCCCCAGGATTCAGGCCTCATATTCAACCATGTTGTTGGTGCAAGGGAACCTGAGTTTGGCGGATACCGGGTAATGCTGACCATTTTCGAAAATTAAGACTGATCCAATACCTACGCCTTTGAAGTTTGCGTCCCCATCAAAGAACTTCCTCCAATCGTCGTAGGATTCTGCAATGTCCTCTCCTACGAATGATACTTCCTCATTGGGGAAATACGTTTTTAAAGGTTCGTATTCTCCGTCCTCGGTATTCTCAGCAAGATGATCGGCTACTGCTTGTCCTTTGACTTCCTTCTGAGTTATGTAAATGATGTCGAACTCACTTAACAGGATCTGCCACTTAGCCAGCTTGCCAGTGGGCATAGGTTTCTGAAAGATGTACTTGAGCGGATCCATCCTCGACATGAGGTACGTTGTGTAGGCACATAAATAATGCCTCAGCTTCTGTGCAACCCAAGTCAAAGCACAACAGGTGCGTTCTAATAGAGAATACCAGGCCTCATACGGAGTAAACTTCTTGCTGAGGTAGTAAATTGCTTGCTCTTTCCTCCCTGTTTCATCATGTTGCCCGAGAACGCAATCAAAAGCTCCGTCTAATACAGCCAAGTATAGTAATAGGGGTTTACCCGGCTCTGGGGGTACCAAGACTGGTGGTGTTGAGAGGTACTCTTAGATTCTGTCGAAGGCTTTTTGACAATCCTCAGTCCATTTGGTGGCAGCATCCTTTCTTAGCCTTTTGAAAATTGGTTCACAAATGACGGTAGACTGGGCTATGAACCGGCTGATATAATTGAGCCGTTCCAGGAAACTCATAACATCCTTTTTGTTCCTTGGTGGCGACAATTCTTGGATGGATTTGACCTTTGATGGATCTAGCTCTATTCCTCGAGGACTAACAATGAACCCTAGCAGCTTGCCGGCAGGAACCCCGAACGCACATTTTGCGGGGTTAAGTTTCAGATTGTATTTCCTTAACCTGTTGAAGAACTTTCTCAAACCTCCCATGTGATCAACAGCTTTATTTGATTTGATGATGATGTCGTCCACATATACCTCGATTTCCTTGTGAATCATATCATGGAATATAGTAGTCATGGCTCTCATGTAAGTGGCCCCCGCATTCTTCAGACCGAATGACATCATTTTGTAGTAATACACACCACATGGCGTAATGAATGTCGTTTTCTCAGCATCTTCCTCGTCCATCCAAATCTGATGGTAACCGGAAAAGCAATCCACAAAAGACTGCATCTCGTGCTTGGTACAGTTGTCAATTAAGATGTGTATATTCGGCAGGGGACAGTCGTATTTTAGACTGGACCGGTTGAGATCCCGGTAGTCGACACAGACTCTGACTTTCCCGTCTTTCTTTGGTACAGGCACAATGTTGGCTAACCATGTAGGATATTCGACCACTCGGAGAACCCCGGCGTTGATCTGCTTGGTGACTTCTTCTTTGATTTTCAAGCTCATGTCTGGTTTGAACTTCTTGAGCTTTTGCTTTACTGGAGGGCATGTCGGATTAGTTGGCAGCTTGTGGGCCACAATAGATGTACTGAGGCCAGTCATGTCATCATATGACCAGGCGAATATGTCCTCATACTCCCTTAAAGATTCCGTTTAATTCTCATTTTCTGACGGTGATAGATGAATGTTGATGTGTGTTTCTATGACGTTCTCTGTGTTTCCCAGGTTGACAACCTCAGTCTCATCCAAGTTAGACTTAGGTCTATTCTCAAAGTTCTCGACTTCTTTAATAATATCCTCAGGTATATCATCCTCGTCTGACTAGGAATCCATTTGCAGGTCACAATCGTTGGTTCATCAAGATGAGTAATAGTAATGCTGTGTAAAATAAAGTAATGGGAAGGCAAACAGTAACAAATAAATATAAGTAAATGTAAAAGTTATAATGAAATTGGAAATGCTTTGTTAAATTGAGTAATTGTTTGAACATAAGAGCTCTTTTCTTGCAGAAATTAAAAATGCGAAAAGGAAGGAAATGCTTTAAATAAATAAACTGTTAATAATGTTTGTTTTGTTAGCCTTGCTACCCCGAGGCTCGACGGGCTTTGGTCGTCCTTATAGACCAATTGTGGAGACGTGATTCCTTGCTCATGATTTGTATGGAAGGGCCTTCCTCCCATTCCTCTTCAAAGATGACGCAGCAGTCCATATCCTCATCATCCAGAAAGAGATCCCTCGTTGCTGCTAGCGCTTCTTCTTCGTCTGTACCATATATGAAATCAGCTGGCTGGAAAGTCTGCTCTATGCGGGGTATTGGCTTCTCCAATGGGTAGTAGGGGCCGCTCCATAGCGGCGACCAGTCCTTGAACTCCTCCCAAGTGTACTCGTACCCTAGACCAAAAGTAGTACCTTTGCCCGGCTTATACCCTTGCCAGTTCAGTATGCTTTCGGTCTTACTGCCCCACCACTTGTCTTTGTCAATAGCGTTAACATGATCTATGTTATGATAGATTTGTCCGCCCAACTTTCTCCTTCCATTGATGACCGAAAAGGTCTGGCGACCGTAGATATGGTTGCTACCGTCGCCATGAATGATTACCTCCTGATGGTTCCATTCAAACTTCACAGCTTGGTGTAGGGTGGCTGCCACGTCCCCAGCAGCGGGGATCCAAGGTCATCCCAATAGTAAGTTGTAGGATGCAGGCACATCTATCACTTGGAAATCTACATCAAACCATGTTTGTCCCATCTGCAAGCGCAAAATGATTTCTCCCATGGTGGATCTCTGCGAACCATTGAAGGCTTTTACGTTGATCTCTCCTTCCTTTATCTCATGTAGACCTTTGCCCAATTTCTTGAGCATGACCAGCAGACAGATGTTGAGGCTGGAACCCCCATCAATCAGGATCCTTGTGATGAAATGATCCTCACATTGTATCGTGATGTGTAGTGCTCTAGTATGCCCTAGCCCCTCAGGCGGTATTGGGTTTGGATCATTTGGGTTAAAGAGGTTAGGCTAAAATTGGCTAAATTTTAAATAAAACATGGCTAGCTGTTAAATACCACCAAAATAGATAGTTACTTAATTAAAATAACCAATATTTATAAAATAAGCTAAAATAAGTAATATTACAGTAATTAACTAATATTAAGTGTAAAAATACATAAATTTAACAATAATATAAAATGTCTAGTTTGGCCATAATTGCAAAATCGTTGTAATTGGAATTAAATAAGACCCAGTTGGCTAATTTATTAAATAATTGGATTTAATGGATAAAAAATGATTATAAGTAACATGCTAGGCTAAAAAAACATTTTTAAGTTATTTATGACGTAATTTATGAATTATTAGAATATGAAATAGTAAACAAACGGGAAAATAATTTAAATAAGAATATGGAAAATAGGGAAAAATACTTGTTATTACAAAGAGTAATTTTTAAAGCTTATATGCAAGTTTAAAAAATTATTTTGAGGAAAAATTGGGTATCAACAGCTGCCCCTCTTCACCCGGGAAGGATGAAAGAGTTGTCGGGTAAAGATATGATGGCCAATTTTGACCTGAGATGAAGCTGCGAGATATAATTCGGCCGCACCCTGGTTTCTGAGCTGCCTACATATCCCTGGTTTTACAGGAATCAGGCCGCATGTAGTTCCGGAATCATCGGCGAAATATACCGATGACGTTTTGCAAGAACGGACACAAGGTGCATGGTAGGGTAAGAGCATGAAGATCTTTTAGGACTGTCAAGAACTGGAGCGGTCCGCTCCTGCCTGGTTGGGTGTTCCGGCCGGGTTACCTGCCAATAAAAATGAACATATATTGTGCATTGTGCATAATATAAACATGATGCAAGTTCCCGTAGGACTATGGATGCTGCCTTCGGAAAATTAGGATGATGTCCTTAGACCATGATGTCCATGAATCGCTTGGTGCGGGATTCGCAGGCTATGAAATGATGTTCTCGGGCAATGAGGATGGTGCCTTTGAACCATGATGCCTTTGAATAATGATATGCAAGTTGGATATAAGAGATCTGTAGGCTATGAAGTGATGTTCTCGGGCCATGAAGATGGTGCCTCTGAACGATGACGCCTTTGGATAAGTTGGCGATATTTCAGCCCATGAAGAATGCAGTAGTATGATGTTGGCAAGACATAGCTTAGTCTTGGGGTTTGCGGAAAGAAAGAGGGCAGAGCTTAGCGTGAAAGAAAGCGTAAATAAATGACGTAACGAAAGGTGACTGCTTTGAAAAGGTAGAAAGGAGCTTAGTGTAGTGTGATAAGATGCAGAGAGAGGTAGTGTAGAACCTCGGAAGGTGGAATAATAGCCTTATGCAATGCAGGAAATAAATGCTGGGAAGGTAGCGCTTAACCTCGAAAGGCAGAAAGTTAGCCTTATGCAATCTGAGAAAAAAAATGCAGAGAGACAATGCTTAGTCTCGGAAGGCAGAAAGCAGCCTTATGCAAGAAGTAAATGTGGATGGAGGTATAGCTTAACCTCGGAAGGAAGAAGTTAGCCTTATGCAAGAAGAAAATGCAAATGGAGGTAGAGTTTAACCTCGGAAGGCAGAAGTTAACCTTATGCAATGTGAGAAAAGTGCGGAGAGACAATGCTTAGTATCGGAAGGCGGAAAGTAGCCTTATGCAAGAAGTAAATGCGGATGGAGGTAGAGCTTAACCTCGGAAGGCAGAAAGTTAGCCTTATGCAATGTGAGAAAAAATGCAGAGAGACAATGTTTAGTCTCGGAAGGCAGAAAGCAGCCTTATGCAAGAAGTAAATGCGGATGGAGGTAGAGCTTAACCTCGGAAGGCAGAAAGTTAGCCTTATGCAATGTGAGAAAAAATGCAGAGAGACAATGTTTAGTCTCGGAAGGCAGAAAGGTAGCCTTATGCAATGTGAATGCAAATGGAGGTAGATCTTAACCTCATGCAAGATGGAGACAGTGCTTAGTCTCGGAAAGCAGAAAAGTAGCCTTATGCAAATGCGAATGCAGATGGAGCTAGAGCTTAAACTCATGCAATATGGAGAGAGAGCTTAGTCTCGGAAGGCAGAAAGTAGCCTTATGCGAAGATGCGTATGTAGATGGAGGTAGAGCTTAACCTCATGCAAGATGGAGACAGAGCTTAGTATCGGAAGGCAGAAAGTAGCCTTATGCGAAAATGCGTATGCAGATGGAGGTAGAGCTTAACCTCATGCAACATGGAGATAGAGCTTAGTCTCGGAAGGCAAAAAGTAGCCTTATGCGAAGATGTGAATGCAGAAAATAAAGTGATAGTAAGAGTTCTTAGCTGATGATAAAGTGCGATGATACGACTGTTGTGAATGAAGTATCATTTGCAATGATGAAAGTATTAAGTGTTGGCACGTGCAATGAATTCGAGAGTGTAGTCTTGAGAAGCATATGTCTTATGGGGGTAAAGGGATGTCTTGGGCTTTTGCCGCATCTGTGCCTGCATCCAAAGAAAAATCGTAAGTTCTGTAGAGGGAAGGGTTAGTTCGTATCTCTGCTGGCTCGGATCGGCCTATCTGCTTGATGATGATGACGTTGTTTGTACCGCAGGGGTAGCGTTGCTAAAACAAACTGCTTTTTGAGAAAATAAATATGCATGGTTTTATAAAATATGATATGACATATAGAAATCATAGTTTTCTTTGGATGAAACGACGACCGTGACGCGGTTCAAGACATTGCAACCTCTCTTGCTGCGGAGATTTGAGGGTCCTCCTCAATATTTGCCCCAGTTTGATGGGTGAAGGCTTCTAGCTGTTACATGTGCGGTGCTCGGCTGAACTTGCTTCGGAATTTTGAGGTCCCTCCTCAAAATTCTGCCCCAGTTTCCATTCTTGGGGAAAATGAAAATTTTATTAGAATATGATCGAACCCACAGGGTTGCCTACGTATCCTCTCTCAAACGGGAATCAGGTCAGGCGTAGTTAATTTCACAACATTGATAGAAGCATAATAATTACACATAGTAATGCTTGACTGCATCTGAATTGATTGGTTTAGGCCAAACTTCTCCATCCATTTCTGCCAGTATGAGTGCTCCTCCTGTTAGCACTCGGTGAACCATGTACGGGCCTTGCCAATTGGGAGTGAATTTCCCTTTTGCTTCGTCTTGATGAGGAAAGATTTTCTTTAACACCACCTGCCCCAGTGTGAATCGTCTTGGTTTGACTTTCTTGTTAAAGGCTTTGGTCATTCTGTTCTGATATAGCTGACCATGACAAACCGCGTTCATTCTCTTTCCGTCTATGAGGGCCAATTTCTCATAACGGCTTACTACCCATTCTGCGTCGCTGAGTTCAGCTTCTTGTATAATCCTCAGGGATGGAATTTCAACTTCAGCAGGAATGACGGCTTCTGTACCGTATACCAACGTGTAAGGAGTTGCCCCGATTGATGTGCGAACCGTGGTACGATACCCCAACAGAGCAAATGATAACTTCGCATGCCATTGCTTATGCTTTTCTATCATCTTTCTTAGTATCTTTGTTCTTGTTGGCAGCCTCGATGGCTCCGTTCATTTGAGGTATGTATGCTGTAGAATTCTTGTGCTTGATCTTGAAGGTTTCACACATTACTTTCATCAAGTCACTGTTGATATTGGAACCATTATTGGTGATGATTGTCTATGAAACCCTAAACCGACAAACAATGCGGTCGTGGACGAAGTCAGCTACCACTTTCTTAGTAACTGCTTTGTAGGATGCGGCTTTGACCCATTTGGTGAAATAGTCAATGGCAACCAGAATGAACTTGTGTCTGTTGGAGGCAGCAGACTCGATTGGTCTAATAACATCCATGCCCCAAGCGGCGAACGGCCAGGGTGAGCTTGTTTCATTAAGCTTGCTGGGAGGTACCTTTATCATATCCCCATATATTTGACACCGATGGCATTTGCGGACATACTGGATGCAGTCTGTTTCCATGGTCATCCATAAATAACCAGCCCGAAGAATCTTCTTTGCTAGAACAAACTCGTTCATTTGAGGACCGCATGTACCATCATGCATTTCCTCCAACAGCTTCGTTGCTTCCTTTGCTTCGACACATCTTAGCAAACCCATATCGGGAGTCCTCCTATATAGTATTCCTCCTCTGTGAAAGAAGTTGTTTGATAATATTCGTAGAGTGCGCTTTTGAGTGGCGTTTGCAAGCTCTGGGTACTCTCGCTCCGCCAAGTACTCCTTAATATCATGAAACCAAGGCTTTCCATCGGCTTCTTCTTCAACGTGGGCACAGTATGCCGGCTGAGTGTGAACCCCTACCGGGATAGGATCAATGAAATTCTTATCTGGATGCTGGATCATGGAAGACAAGGTGGCCAGTGCGTCGGCGAACTCATTCTGGATTCTGGGAACATGCCGAAATTCAATCTTTGTGAACCTCCTTCTCAATTCAAGCACATGATGTAGGTATGGCATTATCTTTGAATTCTTGGTCGCCCACTCTCCTTGAACTTGGTGTATTAATAAGTTTGAATCACCGATCACTAATAATTCTTGAACATTTATGTCGATGGCCAAGTTGAGCCCCAGAATGTAAGCATCATATTCAGCCATGTTGTTGGTGCAAGGGAACCTGAGTTTGGCGGATACTGGGTAATGCTGACCATTTTCAGAAATTAAGACTGCTCCAATACCTACGACTTTGAAGTTTGCGGCCCCATCAAAGAACATCTTCCAACCGTCGTAGGATTCTGCAATGTCCTCTCCTACGAATGATACTTCATCATCGGGGAAATACATTTTTAAAGGTTCGTATTCTCCGTCCACGGGATTCTCAGCAAGATGATCGGCTAATGCTTGTCCTTTGACGGCCTTCTGAGTTATGTAAATGATGTCGAACTCACTTAACAGGATCTGCCACTTAGCCAGCTTGCCAGTGGGCATAGGTTTCTAAAAGATGTACTTGAGCGAATCCATCCTCGATATGAGGTACGTTGTGTAGGCGCATAAATAATGCCTCAGCTTCTGTGCAACCCAAGTCAAAGCACAACAGGTGCGTTCTAATAGAGAATATCGGACCTCATACGGAGTAAACTTCTTGCTGAGGTAGTAAATTGCTTTCTCTTTCCTCCCTGTTTCGTCATGTTGCCCGAGAACGCAACCAAAAGCTCCGTCTAATACAACCAAGTATAGAAATAGGGGTTTACCCGGATCTAGGGTACCAAGACTGGTGGTGTTGAGAGGTACACTTTGATTCTGTCGAAGGCTTTTTGACAATCCTCAGTCCATTTGGTGGCAGCATCCCTTTTTAGCATTTTGAAAATTGGTTCACAAATGACGGTAGACTGGGCTATGAACCGGCTGATATAATTGAGCCGTCCCAGGAAACTCATAACATCCTTTTTGTTCCTTAGTGGCGAAAGTTCTTGGATGTCTTTGACCTTTGATGGATCTAGCTCTATTCCTCGACGACTAACAATGAACCCTAGCAGCTTGCCGGCAGGAACCCCGAATGCACATTTTGCGGGGTTAAGTTTTAGATTGTATTTCCTTAACCTGTTGAAGAACTTTCTCAAACCTCCCATGTGATCAGCAGATTTATTTGATTTGATGATGATGTCGTCCACATATACCTCGATTTCCTTGTGAATCATATCATGGAATATAGTAGTCATGGCTCTCATGTAAGTGGCCCCCGCATTCGTCAGACCGAATGACATCATTTTGTAGCAATACACCCCCATGGCATAATGAATGTCGTTTTCTCAGCATCTTACTCGTCCATCCAAATATGATGGTAACCGGCAAAGAAATCCACAAATGACTGTAGCTCGTGCTTGGCACAGTTGTCAATTAAGATGTGTATATTCGGCAGGGGAAAGTCGTCTTTTAGACTAGCCCGGCTGAGATCCTGGTAGTCGACGCAGGCACTGACTTTCCTGTCTTTCTTTGGTACAGGCAAAATGTTGGCTAACCATGTAGGATATTCGACCACTCGGAGAACCCCGGCGTTGATCTTCTTGGTGACTTCTTTTTTGATTTTCAAGCTCATGTCTGGTTTGAACTTCCTGAGCTTTTGCTTTACTGGTGGGCATGTCGGATTGGTTGGCAGCTTGTGGGCCACAATAGATGTACTGAGGCCAGTCATGTCATCATATGACCAGGCGAATATGTCCTCATACTCCCTCAAAAATTCCGTATAATTCTCTTTTTCTGACGGTGATAGATGAATGCTGATGCATGTTTCTTTGACGTTCTCTGTGTTTCCCAGGTTGACGACCTCAGTCTCATCCAAGTTAGACTTAGGTATATTCTCAAAGTTCTCGACTTCTTTAATAATATCCTCAGGTATATCATCCTCGTCTGACTCGGAATCCATTTGTTGTGTTGCCTCGTTGCAGGTCACAATCGTCAGTTCATCAAGATGAGTAAAAGTAATGCTGTTTAAAATAAAGTAATGGGAAGGAAAACAGTAACAAATAAATATAAGTAATTGTAAGATTTATAAAGAAATTGGAAATGCTTTGATAAAATGAGTAATTGTTTGAACGTAAGAGCTCTTTTCTTGCACAAATTAAAAATGCGAAAAGGAAGGAAATGCTTTAAATAAATAAACTGTTAATAATGTTTGTTTTGTTAGCCTTGCTACCCCGAGGCTCGACGAGCTTTGGTCGTCCTGATAGACCAATTGTGGAGACGTGATTCCTTGCTCATGATTTGTATGGAAGGGCCTTCCTCCCATTCCTCTTCAAAGATGACACAGCAGTCCATATCCTCATCATCCAGAAAGAGATCCCTCATTGCTACTAGCGCTTTTTTTTGTCTGTACCATATATGACGTCAGCTGGCTGAAAATTCTGCTCTATGCGGGGTACTGGCTTCTCCAAAGGGTAGTAGGGGCCGCGCCATGGTGGCGACCAGTCCTTGAACTCCTCCCAAGTGTACTCGTACCCTAGACCAAAAATAGTACCATGCTTTTTGAGTGTTATTGGCTTTGTTATTCCTTGAAGATGATTACCGAGCCCTTTGTCCGGCTCATACCCTTTCCAGTTCAGTATGCTTTCGGTCTTACTGCCCTACCACTTGTCTTTGTAAATAGCATTAACACGATCTATGTTATGATAGATTTCTCCGTCCAACTTTCTCCTTCCATCGATGACCGAAAAGGTCTGGCGACCGTAGATATGGTTGCTACCGTCGCCATGAATGATTACCTCCTTATGGTTCCATTCAAACTTCACAGCTTGGTGTAGGGTGGATGCCACGTCCCCAGCAGCGTGGATCCAAGGTCGTCCCATTAGTAAGTTGTAGGATGCAGGCACATCTATCACTTGGAAATCTACATCAAACCAAGTTGGTCCCATCTGCAAGCGCAAAGTGATTTCTCCCATGGTGGATCTATGCGAACCATCGAAGGCTTTTACGTAGATCTCTCCTTCCCTTATCTCATGTAGACCTTTGCCCAATTTCTTGAGCGTGACCAGCAGACAGATATTGAGGCTGGAACCCCCATCAATCAGGATCCTTGTGATGAAATGATCCTCACATTGTACCGTGATGTGTAGTGCTCTATTATGCCCTAGCCCCTCAGGCGGTAGCTCATCTTCATGGAAAGTGATCTTATGGATTTCAGCACCTGTCCTACCATGTTGGCAATTTCCCCACTGGTGATATTGTCAAGCACGTATGCTTCACTCAGCACCCTTAGCAAAGCATTCATGTGTGTTTCAGAATTCTGTAATAGGGAGAGGATGGATATTTGAGCTGGCGTTTTGTTCAACTGGTCGAGGACTGAATACTCCTTAGCTTGTATCTTTCTCCACTGATCATCAGAACCTGTTTCAATGATGGGAGGACGACTGTTGGCCTGATTGCTTGACTCAGCCAAATGCTCAGGGGTATAAACTCTTCCAGTTCTCGTCATACCCTGTGCAGCGATAGCTTCTTCAGACTTGCCTTTACCTTTCCTCCTTGCTTCAGCGGTATAGTCCCATGGAATGGCGTCTGAATAAAAAGGTGTCGTTGTTGACATTGCCACAAGAATAGTTGAGGTCATTCTTATTCCTGCCGGAGTATATGTTATAGATGGCCGGACTGCAACTTCGAGCGGTCGTACAAACTCGACTTCGATCGGCACTGGGCCTTTCCTTCGGTGGGTGGTCTCGATTCAAACTCAAGTGGATTGACACGTTTACCTCAACTTCCTCAGATGGCTGCATCTGGACCACGATCGGATTAAGAGTAATTGTTGTCTTCTTTGGATCACCATCGGCAATTAGCCTAATCGATCCCTCAGGATCCCAATCATCTTCAACCTCAATCATGTGGACACCACCCTTATGGTCAGGCAGCGGATTATTGCGAACATTAGGAGCAGGGTCCTTGGCTACAATGATCTTGTTATCTATGAGGGTTTGTATCTTGTCTTTCAAGGAGCGACATTCCTCGATGGTGTGCCCCTTCATGCCGGATTGGTAAGCACAGGTTTTGTTAGGGTTGACCCACTGAGATGGATTCTCAGGGATTACAGTGGGGATGGGTATGACATAACCTGACGCTTTAAGCTTTTCATATAATTGGTCAATGGGTTCAGCTATGGCGGTATACTGTTTTGGTGGACGACAGTCGAAATTTGGGCGAGGTCTTGGGAAGTTTTGGCGAGCGGGAGATGATTGGTAGTGAGAAGGTTGGGAATTATAGGAATTATAGATGGGAGTTGGCTATGAATATCTGGGCGAGGTAGGCTGATATGTGGGTGGTGGAGCTTGGTAGGCGGGCGAGGCTGACTGATATCGGGGTGAAGGTGCTTGGTAACTTGGAGTTGGTTGGTATGTGAAGGAAGGTGCGGGGTATACTTGATATTTGGTAGGGGACTTGGCTTGCTGTGCCACCATCACGGCCCCTACATCCCTTTTCTTAGACACAGCACCGGATTGCAGAGCTTTTTTGGTAGCCTGTAAGGCTTCAAAGTTAGTAATCATACCGTTTTTGATGCCTTCCTCGATTCGTTCTCCCAATTTGATGATATCAAAAAAATTGTGCCCTTCGACCATCATCAGCCGCTCATAGTACTGAGGATCCTGAGCGCGCACAAAGAATTTCTTCATCTGTTCTTCTTCCAAGGCTGGCCTGACCTTAGCAGCCTCTAACCTCCAACGAGTAGCATACTCGCGAAAAGTCTCAGTTGGTTTCTTCTTCAAGTTCTGGATGTAGAACATATCCGGTGCATTCTCCGTATTGAATCTGAATTTATCCATGAAATCCGTAGCCATATTCACCCAACTAGTCCATTTCTTTGGATCCTGATTGATGTACCAGGATAGTGCATCACCTTTCAAACTCCTCATGAAGAGCTTCATGCGGATCCTTTCACTTTTCCCACGCCGACCAATTTGTCGCAGTAAGTCCTCAGATGGACTCTTTGGTCACCAGTACCATCGAACATCTCGAACTTAGGAGGTTTGTACCCGTCAGGCAGTTCGACATCGGGCTGTATGCAAAGGTCCTCATAATTCAATCCTTCAACCCCTTTAACTCCTTCGACGCACTGAACTCGGTTGGTCAATTTCTTGAGTTCCTCGGCCAGATTCCTGATGAGCTTGTCCTTTTCGTTAGAGTCATATGTATATGGTGTGGAGTGAGCTACAGTTTCCACATATTTGGGGTTGTCATAAGCCTGGAAGTGGTCTCTTGTCTGATCCTGGGGAGGTGGAGTATTGTAGTTGCGTGGTGCTGGTGGAACGGGATCTTTGGGGTAACTGCGTTGTTTTGGGGAGCTTTGGGGTAAAGTGGGGTTCAAAGCATTTGGGAAGTCAACGTCTGGGACGTTGAGTAAGAATGATAAGTGGGCCAAGTTCTTGACTTGATCAAGTTCCTCTTGGAATTTTAGCAGCTTCTTCTCTAGTTGAGTCATACCCTCGTGCAAAACCTGAATACCCTGCCCATCAACGATCTCAACCTGTTCATCCCTGTTGTCTTTTCTAGTATCGCTTGCATCTGCCATTTTAGTTTTACCCTTGATTTTTCCTTTGGGAGGACTAGGATGAGGAGTAGGAGGAGGGCCCTTTGATCTGGTGCAAGAAGATGTTGATGCCAGAGTGCACGAACTAACCTTTGGGGAAGGGGAATAACTAACAAAAAGGCAATGACGTTAGTGGAGATACAAATAATATTGCGATAATTTAAACACGTAATGCGAAAATGTAAAACGCATCCTAAGTTGGGGAACCTCTTTATGCCTGAGGTAGGCTTAGCGACAAATTAATTTGGAGAGCTTAAATACTAAATGCCTCATTTTATTGATGATAGATAAATCCGACTTGACTCTAAGAATGTGAAAAATATAAAAATGTCAATAATGGCCAGTGGCCTTATTACATCAAAAGGTAAAGTAAAGACAAATCCTATCTATTTGGTCCCAGAAGGACCTTCCCCATACTTGGCGCCTCTACTTGATTTGATCAACATTCCCATCTCGCGGAGTCCCAGCAGCAAATAGGTCTTGGCTAGAATTCCTCCTTCAGCTCCCTCGGTCTTTTGACAAGTTTCGATCCTCCTAAGGAATTTCTCTTCCAAGTCAACGATGCCTCGTTCCAAGTGTGTTAACCTTTGGGTGAAAGTGATGTCCATGTCTTTCCATTCTTCGATCAAATTTTTGTTAGCTATGTGTATTTTGTGATGATCTTTTTCACGGTCACGGAGCCTTTTGCGCAACTGGTTGAACTTAGTTGTTGCCTCGGCCTTCTCGTCTATGACCCTATGTCCTTGGGTGAAACCTGGCTCAAGATTTCCTCCCCAATTATCTTCAAACCATCCCAAATAGTAAGGAGAGCAACCAGCGTGATACGTGTCAGGTTCGATAGTATCCTTCTCCAAACGGATCCTGCAGTGCCACAATTGCTGAGCTTGACATTTGTGAGGGTTGTCATCACTTTGGAAGTCCGCCCTGAGATGACTCATTTTCTCGACCCTTGGGATGACTTGCTTCCTCCCTGCCTGCCTCATGACTCGAATCGGGACGTAAGGGTATGTCCCTCTAAGAGATGTCAGTTACATTTGGGTGAAATAAATACTTGCGAAAATTAAGCAATTAACGGCATATAACGTGGAATAGGAAAAGGTGTAAGCATTTAAATGACAATTTAAAAGTCCAAATTCACAAAGCAAATTGTAATGGTACAAGCCTAGGGAATATATCCCCAGCAGAGTCGCCATGCTATCACGCCCTCATTTTCTATCGCACGGGTTAGGTACGGAGAGATCGGGTTGATGACATTCTGGACAACTCCTTAAAGGAAGAGGTTTAAGGAATAGTCGTCATCTAACGATTTTTATGGTGCGTTAGGGCACCTAGAGTTGAGAAACTCATGAACTAATTTGCGTTTCCAGAGATTGGGTAAGGGATTGAAATTATCCTGAGGGGAAGACATTAGACACCCCTCAGGATCCACAATAGTGGATCCCAGCTAATAGGTTTTGTGAATTTTGGACGGCAAGTAACAAATAAGGTTCACATATGAGGGGATTTAAAACAAGCATGAAAATCTTTAAAGGTTTTTGAATAACATAAGCATTTGAAAAAAAAATAGTGTCCTAGGTTTAAAGTAATACGGATCACTTCAATGCAATACCCGCTATGTCACACCTCGAGGAGCCGGCTACACGTGATATTAGCGCACCGGTCATCATATCTGTATTCTACCCTTCCCACCCCGTAAGGTTATTTAAAACGCATGTGTTGGTCACGAAAGCTTATTGCGTGCCATTACCTGTTCCATCCTATAAGTCCTGGAGGGTGTTTCGGACTACTAATCCTACAAGGCAGGAACTAGGCAGAACCCTTAGGTTTAAAGGTCGAAATACTAAGCGACATACAAAAACAAGTAGGACTACACATATGGGGAACATATAAAGGACGAAGAAAGGCTCATAGATACCTCAACAAGTAAACATATAATTGGCACGTCTCAAACGCACTTAAGTCTCAATGACAAGAATTTAAAACAAGAGTTTCTGAGTTGAAAAATCAGTAAATTCTGACAGTTTTAGTAAGAGAATATGTTTGAAAACTTAGTAGTAAAAGCAGAAAGTTCCATTAAGACTAAGTAATTCAAATGAACGATTGACTTTCAGAAATGCAGTAGTTTAGAGGCAGCAGTAGGATTTAGAAGTACACAACAACTTAGAATTCTCATTAAAGCATGATTTTGAGATAATATAATGATTAAGAAGAGAAGTGACCTAGAAGGTTTAGTAGCTTTAGAGGAAATACAGAGCAAAGATTCAAAATAGCATGATTTTGAGCAGAGTGGTGTAACTCTGAAACCCGGTAGTTTGAAAACATAATAGGACAGGAATCAGATAAAATTCCGACAAAGAGGAAGTAAATGCATAGCTTCAAAGATTTTGTGATTAAAAGACTGGAGGAGTAGAGTGAACTTTTAAAAGAGATACAACATAGAGTGAAAGGTATCACAATTCAACGTTTGCAAAAGGACATGTTTGGTTTAATATTGACACGCCAAGAACACAATTGGTTTTGATTTTATACGTATTTGGCCTAAAGTTTGCCTAGGCGTCGTATACATTGCCTATTTATTTCAAAGGGGTGTACATGCATATTTAGTCCTGATTTTAAGAGGTACAGATTTGCAGAAATGTTTCGAACAGTTAAACACATTTTACGAGATTATTAGATTAACATGCTGATTCAGGGTTTCAACAACTGCAACTCGAAATTAATATGCTGAAAAGTATAATCCTAAGACCATGACATCTAATGCACATATGGATACCCTAAATCATGGTTTCTATATGCTATGATTATGAAAATGCAGTAATAATGCCTTATAACAGTTTTTATCACTTGTTACAGTTATTAACCATGATCATGGCATGCAAGAACTTAAGCAGGGTTTCTAATGCATCAGATGCATGTCCTAGACAGGTTATCTATTGCACATGTAAGTAAGAAAACCCTATGAGCATGTTTTCTACCCATTTACTAGACTAAGCATGCATAGTCCCCATATTCACTATCCAGCCCCAATATTTGTTTACAAATTATTACAGACCATAACAAATGAATTACAATAATGAAAAAGGAAAATAAGAAGTTATTCTATAGGGAGCCTTCAATCAGGACTTATCTCCCAAGCTAACCCCTCTCAATTTCACAACCATACATCCTCCCGGGTGCGGCAAAGCTCCCAAAGGCCTTAGCGAAGGGCCCTGGCCAATACCAGCACCCAGCAAATGCCCATGGTCAAACAAGTGCAACGTGGAGTACCCTTACCTCAGTGTCTCAAGGTTCATAGGGAACTCATGGTCCCTAAGCGATGCACACACTGAGCGGGGTGGAACCTAAAGGTCTAGGAATTGTGAAGTGCTTAAAAGAGATTAAGACAAGGAATTTTAAAATCACTTAAAGATTAACATAAGAAAATAGCTTTTGAAATAGAAAGTAATAGCACTAATCACAAATCAGTAGAGTTCCAAGCAAACGAACAAACAGGGAAAGGGATGCAGGGGTAACATGAGATTAGTTTTGAATAAAGGAGGCTACAACATCTAGTCAGAAAACAATCACAAGCAAAGACAGGGGTTGGGGACAGATAGTAACTTGCACATGATTAGTACTCAGAACAAATCACATATTACAAGTAAGGGTATAACATTTACTAAAGAGAACATATAAGTGACATTAGATAGGCAGACAAAATGGGAGTAGGCACACAGTCAAGGAGTCACATAGATTATTGAAGATATCATAAAGACTGGTGAAGAGAGACAACAGATTCAGTATAGTCATAAGCAACAATCATAGACAGAATTTAGGGAGTTTAGATGATAGCAAGTAACCAATTTCAATTACAAGTTCATCACACATGGAGGATAACTTCATGGAAGTAATAAGAAATTATACAACTGTTCAAGAGATCACATAAGAGAGGCTAGGCAGTTGATGAAGGGGACATGCTAGACATGCAAAGGGGAAAACAGAGACAGTAATCACATAGTCAAGTGATCCCACAAGCCTTAATGAACCATAGGGAATAGAGCAGGAGTCAGTGCTAAGGTAGAAGAAGAAGAGAGATCATATAAAGGGATTAGGCATGCTAGTGACATATTAGGCAATAGAAACACAAGTAGAAGAATAATAGGAACAATAGGAAATTTAAATAAAAATTGAAGCATGTTGCTTGGAACACTAGAAACATACCAGTTATGCAACCAAAGAACAACAGTAGGGTAGTGAATAGCACAATATTAGCATTGGCTTAGCAGCCGGCTAATAGTAAGCAGCAAAGAGTCAGAATAGAGACAAGAGAGAGAGCCAAGAAGCAGAACACAAGAGAGTACTCTATAGAGAATTGAGCAAATGTTTTACTGATTCCAATGTTAGTCTGTCTCTGTTATGCAAAAGAGAAGGGAGTACTTATAATGCTGAAAACGAGGAAACAAATAAGGCAAGGAACAATGGCTTAACACAAGTATGGGAATAGTGTCCAATCAGTATCAATTAGGGATATGGATTCCTTTAATTAAGGAATCAAGTTCAAACGGACACAATCAAAGCTAAATAAGGAAAAGGAATCATTGTAAAACTGATTTTACTATAATAAGAGTAATAAAGTATAAATCATATATTAAGGCTATAAGATACAATTAAGGAAGTCTGTATTAACATAAAAATAGGGCAGCGTACCAATTTTGAATTCTGAAAATAGGTTCAAAGAGATACGCTTGAAAATCACAGAGAATCAGTAATAAACAAGGAAAGTATCACATAGATAAGGAAGCAATTCAAAATCATAGGCATAGGGCATATATCACGAACTTAACGGTTAATTACATAGAATAAGTGTAACAATCATGTGAACAATCAATAACGAGCAATCAGACTCGATAAATAACAAGTATTGAGCAAAATCAGTCAAACCCTAAGAACAATTTTGAGCAGGAAACACAAAGCACATAGACCACACGAAACCCAGAACACTCATGCAAGACATGCAAGCATGTCAAACAAGTAAGCATAGAGGTCGAAAGCAAAATTTAGAAACTAGGTTTCGATTAAGGATTTAGGGTTTCAGTAGAGAATCAAACAAAGTAAAAAAAATTCAAATAAACAAGCAAACATAAGAAGAATCGTAAAATAAGACTAAGGAATCAGGATTTAAAATTGTTTAAGAGGGGTTCGAAGAACCCTAGTTCTTAGAAAATGAAAGTCATTCGAAGAATACCAGGTTTTTTAAAAAGAAAAATAGATGAAAATCACTGAGATAAATGCAGATCTTAAGAGAAGTTGAAAGGTCAGAACTAGGGTTTCATATAGAACCCATAGATAACTAAAAAATCTGGTGTAATACTCAGAGAGGGTGGTAGCCGGAACACCACCTGGTTGATCCTTGCCGGAGAAGGCCGGAAACGCCCAGACAGGAGCCTCCATGGCCGTTCTGGCATGGTTGAAGTCTCAAAGGGTCTCAGAGACAAGGTGACAGGAGAACATAGCTTCATGGTGGCCGGTGGTTGAAGGGATGAGCCTGGGAGTGGCCGGAGATGAGGGTGAAAGCCATCGGAAAAGAAGGAGACCCCAGATAGTTCTAGAGAGAAATGGGAGCGGAGGGGTCGAGGAGAGAGAGAGATAGGGAGATGGGAAATGAGAGACGGGAAAGGGGTAATTGGGATTAATTATGGTAACATTTAATCTGGGCGGTTGATCTCATTTGATCAACGACTCATATTGAATGTGGATTGGGTCGGGTATAATAGGATTTGGGTTGGGTATTGGGTTTGGATCAATTGGGTTAAAGAGGTTAGGCTAAAATTGGCTAAATTATAAATAAAACGTGGCTAGCTGTTAAATACCACTAAAATAGATAGTTAATTAATTAAAATAACTAATATTTATAAAAATAAGCTAAAATAAGTAATATTACAGTAATTAACTAATATTAAGGCTAAAAATGCATAAATTTTGAATTAACAATAATATAGAATGTCTAGTTGGCCCATAATTGTAAAATCGTTGTAACTGGAATTAAATAAGACCTAGTTGGCTAATTTGTTGAATAATTAGATTTTAATGGATAAAAATGATTATAAGTAACATGCTAGGCTAAAAAAATATTTTGAAGTTTATTTATGACATAATTTATGAAATATTAGAATATGAAATAGTAAATAAATGGGAAAATAATTTAAATAAAAATATGGAAAATAGGGAAAAATACTTGTTATTACAAAGAGTAATTTTGAAAGCTTATATGCAAGTTAAAAAAATTATTTTGAGGAAATATTGGGTATCAACACCATCATGCATCAACACACATCCCAACCCGACGCGTGAAGCGTCGCAATACACGGTATACATCCCTGAACTAGATGGCAACGTCAGAACTGGTGCTGAGGTCAAAGCTGACTTGAGCTTCTGAAAGCTCACCTCATACTCGTCGGACCACCAAAACGGGGCATTCTTCTGAGTCAATCTAGTCAATGAAGCTGCAATAGAAGAGAACCCTTCCACGAATCGGCGATAATAGCCTGCTAGGCCCAAGAAACTCCTGATCTCTGTAGTTCAAGTAGGACACGACCAACTTTGAACCGCCTCAATCTTCTGAGGATCAACCTTGATACCTTCTCCGTATACCACATGCCCCAATAATTCCATGGAATCTAACCAGAACTCGCACTTGGAGAATTTAGCATACAACTTCTGTTCCCGCATGGTCTGGAGCACAACCCTCAAATGCTGCTCATGCTCACCCAGGCTCCGCGAATAAATCAAGATGTCATCAATGAAGACGATGACGAAGGAATCAATATACGGCCTGAATACCCTATTCATCAAGTCCATGAACGTTGTTGGGGCATTAGTTAAACCAAAGGACATCGCCAGGAACTCATAATGGCCATAACTGGTACGAAATGCATTCTTCGGAACATCTGAAGCCCGAATCTTCAACTGATGATAACCCGATCTCAAATCAACCTTTGAAAACACACAAGCACCCTGCAACGGGTAAAATCATCGATGCGCGGCAGAGGATACTTATTCTTAATAGTAACCTTATTCAACTGGCGGTAATCAATGCACATCCGCATAGACCCATCCTTCTTCTTCACAAATAGGACTGGAGCACCCCACGACGACACACTCGGCCTGATGAACCCCTTATCCAACAACTCCTCAAGTTGCTCCTTTAACTCTTTCAACTTCTTAGGAGCCATACAATACGCGGGAATGGAAATAAGCTGAGTATCTCGAGCTAAATCAATACAATCAATATCTCGATCTGGAGGCATGCCTGGAAGATCTAAAGGAAATACGTTTAAAAACTCTCGCACCACCGGCACTGAATCAATGGTCGAAGACTCGACGGTGGTGTCCCGCACATAAGCAAGGTATGCCAAACAACCCTTCTCAACCATATGTCGAGCCTTTATGAATAAAATGACTCGGCTGGAGGCACTAACTGAAGAACCTCTCCACTCTAGCCTAGGCGACTCAGGCTTGGTTAAAGTGACTGTCTTGGCATGGCAATCTAACACATCATGATAAGGAGACAGCCGATCCATGCCTAGGATAACCTCAAAACCAATCATATCCAGCCATAAAAGATCTGCTCTGGTATCGAAACTGCAGAAAGTGATCACACAAGACCGATAGACTAGGTCTACCACCACAGAATCGCCCACAGGAGTGGACACATATATAGGAGAACCCAAGGACTCACGAGGGACATCCAGAAAATGAGCAAATCGTACTGAAACATATGAATACGTGGATCCTGGATCAAATAGTACCAAAGCCCCCCTACCACATACTGAGATAATACATGTGATTACGACGTCTGAGGTCACTGAATCTGATCTGGCTGGAATGGCATAAAATCTGGCTGAGGCTCCTGAAGACTGCCCAGAGTGAACAGGAACTAACTAACCTCCTCCTGACTGACCTCCCCATCTAGGACGACCCCTGCTGACCTGTCCTCCACCTCGAGGTGGCCGGATTGCTGGTGTTGAACTCCTAGGCTGATAACTCTACTGCACTGCCTTGACCCGATACTTGGGATAATACCTCCATGTATGAACCGTCTCCCCACACTTGAAACAACCTCTTGGCACCATAGCCCGCTGCCCTAAAGAGGAAGAACCCTGAATAGTCGGAGGGCGGTGTGAACCCTCTGGTAAGGCACTGAAATAGGAACTAGAGGATCTCTGATGACTGGAATAACCGTTGGGTGCACTTTGGATGGCTGGAGGTCGATAGGAACGCTCTGGCATGGCGCCGAACTAAGGCCTCACTGAACCACCTCGAGGGGGTAGTGGGGGTGCTGAATATGAGGTCTGCTGGGCTGACCACCCCCGATCTGACCCCTGCTCCTAGCTGAAGAATCCCTGAACTCTCCTGAGAACTTGGACCTCTTGTCCCGCTGACCCTGTTCCCTGCTCCTCAATTGAGACCCCTCAATCCGTCGAGCTATCTCAACTACAAGCTGGTAGGGGGTACCCATCTCCACCTCTCGGGCCATAGAGGCCCTAATACCTGGATGCAAGCCTTCTACAAACCGCCTCACCCTCTCAGCATCAGTAGGCAATATCATAAGGGCATGGCGAGATAACTCAAAAAATCTAGCCTCATAATCAGTCACTGACATCTGCCCCTGCTCTAGTCGCTCAAGCTGACCCTGTAGCTCCTCCTTCTCAGAAGGTGGAATGTATCTATCTAGAAATAGTTGAACGAACTGATCCCAAGTGACAAGAGGAGAATCGGCTGGTCTGCTGAGAATATATGACTGCCACCACCTGCGAGCTCTGCCCTCTAACTAAAATATGGTGAAATCCACTCCATGGGACTCCAAAATCCTCATGTTGTGCAGTCTGTCCCTGCACCTATCAATAAAATCACTGGAGGGCGAAGTCGGGTCCATCTATCCAACATTTTCTGCTAGTCACTCTCTGTAACTGGCCTGGGCTCTAGGGCTGCTACTACGGGCTGAACCCCTCCCACAGGCGGTGTGCCCGGGGTATGACGTGTTGCTGCTGCCTAACCTGTGGCCTGAGCGGTAGGGGTCTGGACTCCCCCTCACGCCTGAGAAGTAGCAGGGTCGGCTGGAAATAAACCATCCTGGGACATAGTGTCCATGAATCTCAGCATACGGCCCATGACCTCCTGGAAGCCTGGCCCCGTCATGAAATCCACTAGAGCAGGTGCTACTGGAGGCACCTCATCCTGCTCCTCCATAATAGGGTCCTTTGGTGGTTCCACTGGTGTAGCCTTGGGACGCCATCGTCCCCTACCTCGAGTAGGTGCTCTACCCCGACCTTGGGCGGTCGGGGCAGCGGTCTCTCCCGCACCAGGAACATCGGATGCACGCGTCCTCACCATCTGTGAGAGAATAGAAGAATAATTTTGAGTACATCATAGATTGCACGACATGATATGAATAAAAGGAAGTTTCCTAACACCCCATAGCCTCCTTAAGATAAGTACAGACGTCTCCATACCGATCTGCAAGACTCTACTGAGCCTGCCCATGACTCGTGAGCCTTACGTGAACCTAGGGCTCTGATACCATGTTGTCACGACCCATAATCCTAATCCAGGTCGTGATGGCGCCCAACGACGGGGTTAGGCAAGCTAATATGAATTACACTAGGTGTCACCCTTCCATTTGATTAAACAAGTCAATAATTACCAATTTTTAAACAGTTAAACATGATGATAGCTGGATACGAAAATAAAAGCATAACACTAAGTGGCCAAAATAAAGCATATGCATGCCTATACGACCCAAAACCCAAAATGCATATACACTACGCGTGTGCCAGGAACTAGTGTCATGAGTGTCATGGGCATACTAACGGAATATACAAAGGAAAGTAATATATATACAAATCCACATTATGGATGAAATAGACAGGGAAAATAACAAAAGTAAGTGAAAACTCCATGGTGCTGCTGGGAATCACCAGAGGAAGCAGCTCACCGTGAAGTCAAGTCCACAAGCTCAAGGTCTATCTCCGGTACAATAACCAGAAGCACCGGCCTCAGAACTTGTACAGTTAAGTACAAAAGTGCAGCATGAGTACATATTAAATGAATATGTACCCAGTGAGTATCCCGCCTAATCTCGAAGAAGTAGTGACAAGAGGTCGACTCGATACTCACTAAGGTCCAACAGTAATAACATATGATAGAATATAATGAAATACAGTAGGCATGTAAGAAAATAAGCAACAAGTACATATCAAGAGTGAAAATCCAACAACTACTGAACTAAGCAATAATGAACTTTCAAGGGTAAAGACCATCGAAACGAAACAATAATCACCAAGTCTTAGATCCGATGTGGCGTACGGCCCGCTCCCATAAGGTACCTTCTAAACTCGCCGTGGCGTACAGCCCGATCCCATATGTGTACAATCCCTCTCAACTCCGTCGTGGCGTACGGCCCGCTCCCATAAGGTACCTTCTAAACTCGCCGTGGCGTACAGCCCGATCCCATATGTGTACAATCCCTCTCAACTCCGTCGTGGCGTACGGCCCGATCCCATATATATCACAAATACCTTTCAACTCTATCGTGGCGTACGACCCGATCCCATATATATTTCAATTTCTTTTCAACTCTGTCGTGGCGTACAACCCGATCCCATATATATTTCAATTTCTTTTCAGCTCTGCCGTGGCGTAAGGCCCGATCCCATATATATTTCTAATACTTTTTATAACAAATTCCTTTCCATTCAACAGTTTCCATAAAGCCTCAGAGGAACAATACTATACAAAACATAATCTCATAGTACATAATGCGTCACAAGGAATCACATAAAGCATTGCAAGAAAGCATATAAGGCATTACGTGGAAGCATATAAGGCATGATGTGGGCCTAACTACTCGGACATAACAATGATAGCCGCTACGTACGGACTCTCGTCACTTGGCGCGTACGTAGCCCCCAAACAATTTACGCATAGCATATACATCACCTATGGGGACAATTCCCTCTTACAAGGTTAGAAAGGAGACTCACCTCGTGACGAAATCACCCCTCGGATCAAGGATGCGCCCGAAATCTCCGAAATCTACCCTCGACGGCTCGCAACTAGCCAAATATAGTATAATTGAATCAATTCAAGCTCAAGGAAGAATAATTAACCAATTATCCAAAAGTTAAACATTCTTGAAGGATTTTGAAATTTTGACCCCGGGCCCACACGTTCGAATCCCGAAAATTCTCGAAGGGATCACTCACCCGTAGCCTAAGGATCATAATTATGTAATTTATACTAAAATTCGCGGCTTTAAACGGATAATTCACAAATTTCCCAAAAGCCCTAAATAACTACCCAATTTCATGAATTTGATAATTTGGAAGGAAGATTAACTAGGAATTGATGTGTAGAACTAGGTGTTAGGGAGAATTTTACTTACCTCAAACGCTGGGTGGCATGCTCATCTTGAAACCTCTCATGAAGCTTGGGGAAGAAGATGGAAATGGTGAAATAAGGCCAAATCTCGTATTAAAACCACACTGCCCAGCTGCTTATATTGTGCGATCGCAGCTAGGGAAGTGCGTTCGCACAGGCCAACTGCCCAGGGCCCTCAAGAGCACTGTGCGATCGCAGCTGTAGGCTGGTGATCGCGGAGAGTAGGGGAAACAGGCTTGTGTGATCGCGGGGTTAGGGGCTGCGATCGCAGAGAGCTAATCCAGGTCAGTCCAAATACTTAATCTATTGGATCGCGGACAGACCTGTGCGATCGCACGGGTCATTTTCCACCCCTGATCAAATCCTCTTGTGCGATCGCAGCCTTGCAGCTGCAAACTCACTGAAGAAAACCAACCTCAGGGATCGTGATGGCGCCTAACACCACACTTTCTAGGCAAGCCAATGTTAGAAGTCGATTAACTAATTTCCTTGATTAATTACTTGAGCATAAATAAATAAATTTCAATTGAGCCTAATGAAAACAATTCCTAACAAAAATAAAATAAAATGATAACAATGATCATTTAAATAAAACAAATCACGAACTAATTATGTAAACAACCCTAAGACTACCCCAGGGTCTGGTGTCACAATCCACGAACTACTAAAGAATACTACAAATAAGGGCTGAAAGAATTAGTGTAACTGTTCTGAATATAATAAAACAGTGTAAATAATAATTGGAGAAGACTCTCGGAATCTCCAAACACCGGCAGATGTACCTCGTGTCTCCGAACGAATGAATAGCCACTCTAAATATCTCTATTGATGGTCAGTACCTGGATCTGCACGAAAGAGTGCAGAGTGTAGTATCAGTACAACCGACCCCATGTACTGAGTAAGTGCCGATCCTAACCTCGGCGAAGTAGTGACGAGGCTAAGGCGGGGGTTTAACATCAAACCTGTGATATTAATATATATACGATAACACAATAAAACAATTCTACACGAACAAGAAAAATATATCTGAGACGATAATTATAAAACAGGAAGGAAATCTAAACACATCAATTCAAATACTGCAACAATAACAAAATAACACAACCGCCTCTTTCAGGCCTCAGCTATAACCAATCCTCAAAAATTTCCAAGTTTTCAAACTTTATCTTTGAATAAAAGTAGTGCCAAAATATGAAAATGGCAATATAAAATAGAAAGTTCCAAATCATTGTTTTCAAAAAATACAAAACAGTAAAGTATAAACATTTAGCTTTTCAAATCTTTATTTTCTTTGAAAATCAGTAAAAATATAAATGTCTTCCCTTATCGCTCCTTGTTGCGGTGTGCAACCCGCTCCCACCTGTCCTCCCTTATTGCTCCTCTCTAAATATATCACCCTTATTGCTCCTGTTCCAGCGTGCAACCCGATCCCACCTGTCCACCCTTATCACTCCTTGTTGCGGCGTGCAACCCGCTCCCACCAGACATATCATATCAATTTATTCATAAAGAATTTCACAATTCAAGCCAAGCCTTTCACAATACTGTTATTTCCACAATTTCAAACAGAAAATCATATAGCTCGTAAGCTTTAACCAATATCATTTCACAATAAAACCAACCAGAATATAAGTAAATACCGTAACGCTGTCACTCAGCTCAGTATTTTTATATTATGATAAACTCAAGAGAACTACCAACATTGTTAACACACTTACAATAACAATTAGAAATAACTCAATAAAACCCAATAACCACGTGAACCTCAACAATTACGAAACAGCTAGACTGCATTTCGCACAAATTCCTCAATATTATCAAAACGAAACTAACAGGAACGTAAATATATATATATATATATATATATATATATAATTCGTAAAAATAATGCCAAACCCCTCAACCGTTATACATATCACAAGGAAACCAGCTCAACAACCAATACTCTTTTCAAATAATCACAACAATATCTAACAACAGATCAACAAGGCCAAATAGTAATAGAAGCAATAATGAACATATAACAATTAAGATAATGATCAAATAAGTTGGGAACGGGAAGGGGATCATGTTTAACAACCAATTTGGGTGGTGCATAGATACTCGTCACCACACCTATACACCACGCCCATGCATTTCACATAACAAACAAGTGGGGAGTCCTATTCCCTCAAGCCAAAGTTAGACCAAACACTTACCTCAATTCCGCATGCCACTCACTGCTCAATTATTGCTTTTCCTTTAGAATTCACCTCTAACTTGCTCGAATCTAATCAAAATTAACTTAATATCATTAACTAATGCTAAAGAAACTAACTTTATTGCAAAATATAATTTTTCCTAAGTTTTCTCAAAAAACGTAAAAACCCGACCGCGGGCCCGCTTGATCAAAACTTGGGGTTCGGACCAAATTACGTTTACCCATTCACCCACGAACCCAAATATGCTATTAGTTTTGAAATCCGGCCTTAATTTAATATAAAATTTTAATTTTTACAAAACTCCCTAATTCTACCCAAATCCTTGATTTTTACCATGAAAATTCTTTGTTTTTGCTTTAAAAGTGATGCAAAATAATTAGAGATTGAAAGAACAAGGTTTGGAATTGATTACATATGAATTGGGGATGAAGATTATTGAAGAAAAATTATTTTTAGGGCTTGGTAGTTCGGAAAATGGTTGAAAAATAGGTTATGTCCGCGTTTAACAATGTATTTATATGACTGGGCAAGCCTTATATGCGATTGCGGAAGAAGGGATGCGATCGCATAAAGTAAAATAAAATATCCCTGAAATTTTAACTATGCGATCGCGGAAGGATTCATGCGATCGCATAGAACAAAAATTGTCCCCCAGCAGATTTACACTATGCGATCGCGGAGAAGGTTATGCGATCGCATAGAACAAGAAAAAGACCCCCACGATTTACACTATGTGATCGCGGGGAAAGTTATGCGATCGCATAGAACAAAAAGAGACCCTCACAATTTACACTATGCGGTCGCGGAAAAGGTTATGCGATCGCATAGCACTAATTTACTGGGCACCAGAAAATAGAAAACCGGCAATATTTCTTAAGTTCAAAACATCCCATGGCCTATCCGAAACTCACCCGAGCCCTCGGGGCTCTAAACGAAACATGCACGCAAAATCTAGAAACATCATACGGACTTGCTCGTGCGATCAAATTATTAAAATAACATGTAAAACTATGAATTAAACCTCGAAACTCATCATTTTCAACAAGAACTCTTAAAGTTCATAATTTCTGAACCGGATGTCCGAATCACGTCAAACGAACTCCGTTTTTTACCAAATTTCACAGTTGACCTTCTAATATCACAACAAAGTTGTACCGAGCTCCGGAACCAAAATACGGACCTGATACCAATGATTTTAGCATTATTTCTTTTCTTTAATTCATGAACATTTCAGCAAAATGATTTCTTTCAAAAATTAATTTCTAAGGCTTGGGACCTCGGAATTCATTTCCAGGCATACGCCCGAGTCCCATATTTTACTGCGGACCTCCCGGGATTGTCGGAAAACGGATCCAGGTCCGTTCACTCAAAATGTTGAAGAAAGTCAACTTTTATCAAATTTAAATTCTAAAAATCACTATTTCTCATATTTTCACATAAAAGCTTTTCGTTTTCACGCCCGCACTATGCACGCAAATCGAGGTATTTAATTTTTAGTATTTTTATAGCTATTAAGCATGGAACGGAGTCTAATTTTTTAAAATGACCCCTTGGGTCATCACAATCTCCACCTCTAAAACACATGTTCGTCCTCGAACGGACATAGAAAATTATCTGAAGTGGCGAACAAGTGTGGGTATCTACTCTGCATGTCTGTCTAAGACTCCCAAGTAGCTGCCTCAACGGGCTGGCCTCTCCACTGCACTCGAATGAAGGAAATCTCTTAGATCTCAATTAGCTAACATGCCGGTCTAAAATAGCTATCGGCTCCTCCTCAAAAGTCAAGTCTTTGTCCAATTGGACAGAGCTGAAATCTAACACGTGGGACGGGTCACCATGATATTTCCGGAGCATAGACACATGGAATACCGGATGAACTGAGGATAACCCTAGAGGCAACGCAAGTTTATAAGCTACCTCCCCCACTCTATGAAGAATCAAATGGCCCGATATACCTAGGGCTCAACTTACCCTTCTTCCCAAATCTCATAGCACCCTTCATGGGCGACACACGAAGCAATAATCTCTCCCCAACCATGAATGTCATATCACGAACCTTACAATCGACATAACTCTTTTTCCTAGACTGAGCTGCACGAAGTCTCTCCTGAATAATCTTGACCTTATCTAAGGCATCCTGGACTAAGTCTGTAATCAATAACTGAGCCTCTCCCGGATCAAACCATCCAACTGGAGATCTACACCGTCTACCATATAACGCCTCGTAAGGGGTCATCTGAATGCTAGACTGATAACTATTATTATAGGCAAGCTTCGCTAACGGCAAGAACTGATCCCAAGAACCTCCCCAAGTCAATAACACAAGTGTAGAGCATATCTTCTAAAATCTGAATAGTACGCTCAGACTGTCCGTCAGTCTGAGGGTGAAATGTTGTACTCAACTCCACTCGGGTACCTAACTCCCACTGAACTGCCCTCCAAAAGTGTGAAGTAAACTGTGTACCCCAATAAGAAATGATAGACACGGGCACACCATGAAGGCGAACTATCTCTTGAATATATAACTCAGCCAACCGCTCTCTGATACGCTCAATTAAAGAATACCGAGCGACGGTAAAAGCTAGAACACTGTTGGGCGAAACATCCAACCTCACGAACTGATTAGCCACAGTTTGATTGTCTGAAGCCAACGGTCTCTTGCCAACTGGAATATACGCAAGACTGCCCTTACTCACCGCCTTTCTACTCAATGCATCGGCCACCACATTGGCCTTCCCCGGTGATACAACATATTGACATCATAATCTTTTAACAACTCTGACCATATCCGCTGCCTCAAATTTAGATCTTTCTGCTTGAATAAGTACTGGAGACTATGATGGTCAGTAAAAACCTCACACGGCACGCCATAAAGATAGTTCCTCCAAATTTCAATGCATGAACAATGGCTGCCAACTCTAAGTCATGAACATGATAATTCTTCTCATGGACTTTCAATTGACGAGACGCATACACAATCACTTTTCCAACCTGCATTAATATCGTTCCAAGTCCAACTCGGGAAGCGTCACAATGCACCGTGAAAGAACCTGAACCTGATGGTAATACCAACACCGGTGTTGAAGTCAAGGCAAATCTTAAGTTTCTGAAAGTTCAACCCACACTCGCCTGACCATTCGAGTGGAACATCCTTTCGGCTCAATATTTTTCTTAATAGTTGTTCACAGTCACTTACAGAATCATCAGATGCTTCACGTCAACAAAGAAAAATCTCCTTTCAAACCTTCACAACACTGATAACGAAATGCGATTCACGAAGGCCTCATAATTATATACCAGAATCAACGTGTCTCATTTAATGCCAGACGGGCGGGCACATACCTCATAGTTCGAGGCTCAATAATTATAACACGAGTTTGGAAAATTATGCACAGTTAATTACTTAATTTCCTTATTTATTTATTTACTTATTATTAGTATTACTTTTATTATTACTTATTCATTTATTATTATGATTATTATCATTATTTTGTACATCAATTGTTGAATAAGCCTAACAGGCATGACTCTCTACCAGTACTATAGTAAAATTTTAATTCACAAGGGAAAATTTAAACACAAGAATTTCCATCACAAGGACCTCGTCCTTACATAACTTTCATCGTGGCTCGTAGCTCGATTTAAACATATTAAATCATATTAAAATGCGAGGATATCGTCCTCAATTCTGAATCACAAGTAATATGCACATCGCCACTCAAAACCTTCCATTTTATTCTTTTGAATATTATCCGTTAAATCAAATTACAACACGTAATGATAGACACAGCTATCTCCGTAGAATTTCTTAATACAAGTATTCACATAATTAGATTTTGAGTTACGAAACTCACCCGAGAGTAGAGCATATCAGAAGAATTTTATTAGTTACGCATAACCGTATTAAGTTCAGGAAATCATCACTTTATACTAATTATAGATTGTTCTTGTAATGACACCATTTAATGTAACGACCTCAACCACACCGTAGAAAATATACCAACATGATAGGTCTCCACCTCTAGGAGTCTGACCTCCACCTTCGACATTCCGACCCCTTTCTCCTTAGCTGGTCATGTAAGTTAAGTTGTAACTGCAATGGGACACGTAGCCTGAGTGCTCTGATGAAATATGACTCTCCCAAGTCTAAGACAGTTTCTACCACTAGCCGAAATAAAGTATCAACTTTCCCTGAGTCGCACAAAATTTCACAATCATAATTGAGTCCTTTAATGAGTCTATGGACTTAATATTTGGATAGATAAACCGAAGTAGGAGTGTGACGGCTAACTTACCGAACTTGATGGCATATTTCGACACCGTCATAGTGACCTGACACCACCATTTCCAACCTTATGCACCACGCATTATGGAGGGTCCGAGAAACAAATTCTTTCAAAAGCATTTATGAGAACTAAGTCAGATAGTTGATGTTGCACTGACTGGTCGTCTTCTTCGTAGGCTTGCCTCAACCACCGGCGACCAATTTCTCCTTTACCATGTTAACTCAACACCGCTGAGCTACCCTGCTCATTCATGTACTCTTCGTTATTCCTTGGGGTAACTCTTGTTCCTATTGATGCACAACGATCCCACAAGTAAATATTTATACAGATAAATTATATAGTCTAGAAGTTTGTCAACCACTTTACTCCCTTTGGAGCACCCCAAAATCCGCAACCGTAACTTCCACGCTGAGTATACCTTCTGTAGATCTAAAGTTTTTTATATAACTCCTTTGGTACTGAGGTAAATGGTTATTAAGGAGACAGACACAGCGAAATCCTTAGATTTATCTCTTGCAAAAATCTCAGGCCTTATACCTTTCAAGCCAAAATCGATATAACACATGACCCCGCAATCTATTCCTTGACAGTGGACTTCCTCACTTGGCATGAAGCCATAGGTCACAATGTTTGATAATCCATGATGTTAAACTTCACAGCTCACATACATCAACTCCGTTGCTTTCAGCTATTCTCTTGTTATGCAATACCGAAGTAACTATGAATCCCTCTGAGATATGGGCTAGTCCAATATGTACCGACTGAGCTAGAACCTCCGCGACTAGATCCATTTGAGACTGTACAATAGGTGTTGATGTTCGAGCTTTGAAATGAGATCTGCTTTTGTCTCTCCCCCTGATTGTAGCTATCGTTGGGGCTTCATCTCTTGTCTGGTTGCAAACGCTTTACACGTTGTCGAGATTTGTGAGAGGACAAGAATAGATAGGTTCAATCATCAATGGTAGAATAAATTCGCACGCTAGAGTAGAATAGAAGTGAGATTGTTCCTAACTTAATAGCCTCTGAGAGATAAGTACAGATGTCTCCGTACCGATCCTTCAGACTCTACAGAGCTTGTTCGTGGATTGTGGGACCTAAGTAAACCTAGTACTCTGATACCAACTTGTCACGACCCAAATTCCCAACCTCAGGGATCGTGATGGCGCCTAACACCACACTTACTAGGCAAGCCAATGTTAGAAGTCGATTAACTAATTTCCTTGATTAATTACTTGAGCATAAATAAATAAATTTCAATTGAGCCTAATGAAAACAATTCCCAACAAAAATAAAATAAAATGATAACAATGACCATTTAAATAAAACAAATCACGAACTAATTTTGTAAACAACTCTAAGACTACCCCAGGGTCTGGTGTCACAATCCACGAACTACTAAAGAATACTACAAATAAGGGCTGAAAGAATTAGTGTAACTATTCTGAATATAATAAAACAGTGTAAATAATAATTGGAGAAGACTCTCGGAATCTGCAAACACCGGCAGATGTACCTCGTGTCTCCGAACGAATGAATAGCCACTCTAAATATCTCTACTGATGGTCAGCACCTGGATCTGCACGAAAGAGTGCAGAGTGTAGTATCAGTACAACCAACCCCATGTATTGAGTAAGTGTCGATCCTAACCTCGGCGAAGTAGTGACGAGGCTAAGGCGGGGCTTTAACAATAAACTTGTGATATTAATATATATACGATAACACAATAAAATAATTCTACACGAAACAAGAAAATATATCTGAGACAATAATTATAAAACAGGAAGGAAATCTAAACACATCAATTCAAATACTACAACAATAATAAAATAACACAACCGCTTCTTTCAGGCCTCAACTATAACCAATCCTAAAAAATTTCCAAGTTTTCAAACTTTATCTTTGAATAAAAGTAGTGCCAAAATATGAAAATGGTAATATAAAATAGAAAGTTCCAAATCTTTGTTTAAAAAAAACAGTAAAGTATAAACATTTAGCTTTTCAAATCTTTATTTTCTTTGAAAATCAGTAAAAATATAAATGTCCTCCCTTATCGCTCCTTGTTGCGGCGTGCAACCCGCTCCCACCTGTCCTCCCTTATTGCTCCTCCCAATATATATCACCCTTATTGCTCCTGTTGCGGCGTGCAACCCGACCCCACATGTCCACCCTTATTACTCCTTGTTGCGGTGTGCAACCCGTTTTTCCCGGCCTTTTTAGCACTGGTGGTGTGCCCGGGATTTTGTCCATGGGGACGTTTACTTCCCTCACAAACCGTATGAGTTTGCTTTTGAAGGGATCACTCTCGTTGTTGTGACCGAATCCGCTCCCCCCGGACCCATCGAAGTCGACCTCTCCCTCGGGATGTTGTTGTCGATCATCTGCGTTGTTTAATTTGCGCGAGCAATGGGAGGAACTGGACCTCGTCCATTCGTGTTATTGGAAGTACCTAATAACGCATGTTTGAGATCTGTCATAACCTTATCATGCCGTGTGAGATGGCCTAAAATGCCTCTTGGTGCTCCTGTAAGACCCTTACCGCTTCGATGACGTGCTCTTCTTCAGTATCATCAGGAGTCGCATCTCGAACATGTCGCGGGTATTGCCTGCCGTCGACCGGTGTGTCCTCGTTCCCCTCATTGCGCGTATCACTGATTGAATCGTCGTGGTGAGGTTGATTTCCTTGGGCCTCAAGTTTGAGTGTATGTTAACACCATTATCTGTCATTTTCTATGATTTTTGCTAAGAACAAGTAATGAAACACGTGAGTAAAAGAGGCAAGGACCAACTTAATTACACAACTGTCTAAGCACCACGGTGGGCGCCAAATTGTTTACCCGTAAAATGATACAGTTGAATCTATACGTAGTTTATAGATAAGTGAATTAATTTGATCCTAAAATAATAGATAAAGTAGACAAAAATGTAATACTTAGCCTTGAAATGGAGATAAAATAGCAGAAATAGTAATTCCAGGAGCAGTGCTTCCGGGGACAATAGCAACAATATCAGTAAACAAGAAGATAAATTATACTAAGCTTTGAATAGAGTGTAGCGTGTGTTTGCCAAAAAAATTGTGTTCTTTACAGTGATAATAGAGCTCACTATTTATAGTTGCACCTAGGGAACAAGGTCCTAGGATCAAGCCCCTCTTTAATGTCAATTATGAGGGCCATTGAAGTTTGTGTAGCGGCAGGCAGTGAATGCCATATTCCTTGTAACGGGTCGTGCACTTAATACTGTAGAATATTCTTCATTAAATGCTACCGGGTGACAGACATTTATTTCATCTTAATGAGCATCATTCTCTGTGGTAACAGATGAGATCATTGCCTTGGGATTCAACTATCTTCTGTCTTCGACTCTACGTGTCACCTTCTCGTGCAATCATTTAATATAAACATATTTTACCCAATACAAATTGGTCACTAAAGATAAAACTTAAGTCCCTACAACCCTATCGTGAGCAAGACCGAGACCAAAGTAACTTGATGTTGCATGGACAAAATTTAAAATGATGAATTGAACCTGCAACATCGTGGGACAATGAGTCATCAATTAGTGTGAGACCTGTTTCATAGCTTTTTCCAATTTTATTGGAGGATAGCGTGATTGCTTGTTCTTTTGGTGCAAGACTGTCACAAAATTATAGTAACTCCTATTAGCTAGTGTTTGCGTTTGAAATAAACAGTAGCAAGATCTAGGCACTTAACATTATATAAAAAGGGAATCCTGGATTTATAACATTCCATTAGATATTCTTAACGCATACAAGTTGCACATTTTAAAGTAGATTAACTTAAAGAGCAAAGACAAACTTAAAAAGAAAAAAAAAATAGACATGTTAATTACATCCCTGCAATACTCCTCCAAAAACGACAACCACAAACCGGATAATAGCTGTTTATATACTATGTTAAAAGCATAATTATCCCTATAATAGCTGTTTATCTATTATGTTAAGAGCTTAATATATAGCTTATAATTCTCCAGATGTCACTACCAGACTTCATTACTCAGTAGCCCCGTCAAGAAACGGACTCTCACTCCGTCCTTTCACCTTTGGTGCTGAAATTACGTTCCTGGATTTTACACTCAAGGATGCTATCAGTCTTGGTAAAACTCAAATATATACTAGCTGTTTATATACCTGATGTACCTTTTGCCTTGTTTTCTTTTTATTTTGTTCTCGTTATTGTTTGGTGCTACTGCTCTATTTTTATTTTTTTCTCGTATCGGGTTCTACTGAAAACAACCTCTCTACATTCACAGTATACTAGGTTTGTTGTTGTTGATTACTAGTAATTAACACAAGTGTCTCCAACAACACTATCTGCCCTGTTCCCCTTTTGCAGGTGCAAATCATTTTGTGTGCCATTAATACTTCTTTGCTAATTGTAAACAGTCATCTACTAACAAGACATTTCCTCTTGCTTGGTTCACTCTTAGTACCTTCTGTCTTCTTTATCCCATTCAATGTATTAAAATGATCTTATTTGTTAACTTATTCCAAAAGAGATTACTACTGAGGCTAGTGTAGTGAGCCTAGAAACTGTCTATTTACAGGTCGGCATGATACGGCTTCCCCTGTCCTTGCTTTCGTTTTTTATAATAGCTTCTTAGTTACTATGAAAGGAGATGACAAAGACAGTTAATATGATTTGAACCTACACTTATGGTTGAATCATTAACTAGGTAATAAGCCTTTATTGCGGTTGCTTTTATTTAAATAGTCAGTAAAATTTGAGCCTAAAGTTCTTTTTAATTTAGGTGAGCATATAATTAGAATTAAGAAAAGGAAAAAAGAAAAAAGAGAAAGCTCCTTATGAGTCGAATACCTTCCTCCTCTTCATCTTTGAATGAATCTCTTAATGAGAACTGGCTTTACTGTTGGGTAAAGCCAACATCCTGCCCATGGCCAGGCCCATATGAGGACTGGGGTGGCCGGGTCGGAGTTATGGTCGAACATGACGCTTCCTTGATGGTAAGAAATAAAGTTGCGCTCTTGTTATCAGTTATAAATTTTGGAATGATGGTAAACGCTTGATCCTAACGGTTACAACTCTTGCAAAATTCTAATTGATGTAGGATTGAGACAGTATGTTACATGAAATCGTATATGGCTACGTTATCTAGTTCTATTTTGTGGACTTAAGTAATACATCAATCTTTCTGATAATTTTTATATATCTCCATTCTTATGAATGTGTCAAAACAAATGCAACATAAACGGGAGATATCAATATGCAGAAACTGGAGACGGGGAAGGGGAAGGGGAAGCAGGGGAGGGGAGAAGATAGAAAGGTCGGGTTCATTCAGTGGCGGAGCTAGAGTATAGTGAGCGGGCTCGGTCGAATCCAGTAACTTTGGTTCGAACTTTGTATTTGTCTTAATAAATTCAACGATTATGTATAAATTATTAATTTAGAACTAAGTAACTTAAAACGATTAAAATTCTAGGTCCGCCTCTGGTTGAGTACCGACCAAAGAAAACTCCAAATACCATTGGGAAACGCTTTCCTGTCAACAATAGAAAAGACAAATAACATATGGACCTCTATCCCAATTTTGAGCATTATTAAACCCTTCTCAGCAAAGTGTTCATTTTGGAGCTCCTGTTTTCTTTGTTAGGGACACCACAAAGGAAGACCTATAAGATTCCAACTTTTGTTCACCTATTTACCCAATGAACGGCCTTGGCTTTTCCTTTATCTCAACTCTCTAACTCCATTCTTCCCCCTCTCTCTCTTTTGCTCTTCAATTTTCTTCCCTTTGGCTCCTCATAATTAACTACTCTTTCTTCCCTTTTCTTTGTGACGCATACCACTTGAAAAAAAAAAAAATAAGACAAAAACTCGCATGCAATGGCAATTGATTGTATGATCACGAATGTGAAATCACCCATGCTACGGATATTAGAAGATGAGAAAAAGCCATTGATTTTTGATGCATCTCAGATGAAACGCGAGTACAACATTCCAACACAATTCATATGGCCAGACGACGAGAAGCCTCGTGTTGTAGCACGAGAACTTCCCGTTCCACTTATCGACTTAGGGGGTTTCCTTTCTGGAGACCCCATCGCGGCCCAACAAGCATCTAGACTTGTTGGTGAAGCATGCCGTAATCATGGTTTCTTTCTTGTAGTTAACCACGGAGTTAACGCTAATCTCATCTCCAACGCCCATCGTTACATGGACATGTTTTTTGACTTGCCACTTTCTGAAAAGCAAAAGGCTCAAAGGAAACTTGGAGAGCATTGTGGTTATGCTAGTAGCTTTACTGGGAGATTTTCCTCTAAGCTACCTTGGAAAGAGACACTCTCTTTTCGATACTCCGCTGAAGAAGACTCATCTCACATAGTTGAAGAGTACTTCCAAAATACAATGGGTGAAAGTTTTAGACATCTTGGGTAAGACAACATGATAACTTATTGACTACCTTTTATTTCCTTTTTCCCTCGTGTCAATTATTGAAGGGGAGCCTTGGTGTAACTGGTAAAGTTCCAGAAGATCATGGGTTTGAGCCGTGGAAATAGCTCCTTACAAAAAAGTAGGGTAAAATTGTGTATAATAGACCTTTGTGGTCTGGCCTTTCACCGGACCCTGTGCAATAGCGTAAGCTTATAAGTGCACCGGACTGTTTTTTTTTTTTTTCTTCCTCTTGTCAATTATATTAACCCTTTTCTTCTTGAATTGCACAGGAGTGTTTATCAAGAATATTGCAATTCAATGAGCACACTTTCTCTAGGGATCATGGAACTTTTAGGAATGAGCTTGGGCGTAGGGAGGGAACACTTCAAAGAATTCTTTGAAGAAAATGAATCCATAATGAGACTCAACTATTATCCACCATGCCAGAAACCAGACCTCACTTTAGGGACAGGGCCACATTGTGATCCAACATCATTAACAATTCTACATCAAGATTGTGTTGGGGGGCTTCAAGTTTTTGTGGACAACGAATGGCGCTCCATCAGTCCAAATTTCAACGCTTTTGTGGTTAACATAGGCGATACGTTTATGGTAAGCGAATTAACGCACTAGAAAAAGTATAATGTCCTGTTGAAATATAAAGAGAGACAAACAGTATACAACTCCATATTTTACGTGACAAATAATTAGTTCATATGACGTACAGTGATATACATCATGAGTGCTTAGGACGTACAAAATAACGCCCTGTTGAAACAAGTCATGAAAAAGTGGTCATGTAATTCAGTACGTGGGGTAACATTTTTTGTTGAATTTTGCCCTTTTGCAGGCGCTTTCAAATGGAAGATACAAAAGTTGCTTGCACAGAGCAGTGGTAAACAACAAAAGTCCAAGGAAATCACTTGCTTTCTTTCTTTGTCCAAAGAAGGATAAGGTAGTGAGCCCACCAACTGAATTGGTGGACACCAACAACCCTAGAATATATCCCGACTTCACATGGCCTACTCTCCTTGAGTTTACACAGAAGCATTACAGAGCTGATATGAACACTCTTCAAACTTTCTCAGATTGGCTTCAACAGAAAACTGCACAAGTTTAAGAGCTAATTCAACTTCTCCCATTCAAGCTTATATTTATATCGAGGATGGAAGACCTCAGGATTTTCTTTATATGTATGTACATTCCCTCGGACGAAGACGAAGGGAGTTGGTGAAAACATCATCAGAAGAAGAAAAATAGTTTGAAACGAGAAAAGAAAAAGACATGCTCTTTTAATTTTTCCCATGAATAGTTCAGTTAAAAAAGTAAATATAGACGAGATAGGGAAGAAGAAGGAAAGGAATAAAATTGCTGTATAACTTAGGTTTGTTTATTTTGACGTATTGAAAAATATAGAAAAGATTACGTAGCTAGCTTTAATTACGAGAATCCAATGTAAGCATCTCTCACTAAGAGATAGTAACTTTTTGAACTTCCTCATTCCTCTTTTTTCTCTTCCATTAATTTTTTTGGTCTTCTTATTTTGTGTCTGTCTTGGCACATTCAGAAAACTATGTAATGCCTCTCGCGAAATCATTATTTTTTTTATGGCTTAGGTTATACGAGGGAAACATAGAGCTTGCAGGGTAATTAATTAGCTTAAAAGAATGTCCTAATCAGCTACCCTCGTTTCAATTGAGAAATATGTATTTCACATATCGAGAGTTATATTATATGAGTTTTGATTAATATTTAAAACGTATTCTTTTTGTCATATTAATATGAGAAAATTTGCAACATATATTACTTTTCGTAAATTAATTCTCGATAAGCAAAATGTTTCATCTAAATTAAACAGAAAGCGTATAGAAATTGTATGGACTAGTACGATCGAGTTGAAAAGATCCAAATAGAAAGACAGGGGTCCACGTACGTAGGGAATCATTCAAAATACTAGTAGTACCAATAGTAAGAAAGGGATGAGTGTGGGCTGGAGATAGAATCCAAAGGAGTATAGGTAATAGCCAGAGCTTTCAATATTAGGATTGGATTCTTGTGCTAGTGTGTTTGGTTTTATCCTTGGCATTTATTTTATATCTGAAGATTTGGATGTTTGTGACTTTATGGAATGCAAAGAAACACTTAGGACATTGTCTTGCTCTTTGTCCTCGTATGCTGCAACATTCTTCCTTGCGATATTATATGACCTAAACTGACTCTCATGAGGCCAAAAAACCCCAATAAACTAAATTATTATTTGTGGAGAGAGTGCTTGTCCCTACGTAACTATAGCCTCATTACTCCTGTCGCTATTCAGTTTTGTCTTTATTTAACTTCAAAATCTATGTTATCTTCTGTTTTCCGAATTTAACTTTTATCTATTGGTGGAGTTAAATATTTATACTGTTAGATTATATATTAGTTAAAAAATAAAACAGGTAAGATTAAATTGCAGTGATTGTATTTAAAAATTATTTAGACAAATCCTTAAATCACATCCCTTTTGGCTACTGATCTATTGGAAATTATATGCTTTTATTCAGAATTTTAAGCATGTGTTTACCCTCAAAATAAACAACTAAATTTGTAAGTGGTTTTAAAGATATGCGGATTAATCTGATACAAAACGGTAAATTGGGTTAAAATGGACAAAATAGAGATACAGTAAATTCAAACTACGAGAGAGGATGATCCCAGCCTTATTGAAGCATTCACGCTCCGTCCGAGCTCACAGTAGATAATATTGGTGAATGAGAGAAAAAACTTATAATAATAGCGTGAATAGTACTAATATATTTCTTTGGAATGCGTGTCACAATGTGTTTAATGAATTATCATACCCCCGTTTATATAGGATGGGAATCATACTCTAAGTACAACTGTATAAAAGCTAAAAAAAATATGTTTAACTGATTGCCGGTTCTACATCGATACGTGCCGAGATCCACGCCGTGATATCCGGACGGTCGCGGATATCACGGCCTTCTGTTGGTCGTGCTTGATTTCCCGACGATGTTCTCCGAGGTCTTTCAGGATTTGGATCGATCTCGAATCATGACCCCGATATTCTTGAGGACAGACAACGTGCCCCCAGACTTTGACTCGATGAGACCTTTGCTTCGTTTCCGATCCTTCGAAATCATATCTCGAGCTTTTTACCCAGTTGTAGCCAGAGTGTATCATGAGCTCGGTTTTTACCTGTATACATATAGTTCTCTCGTTTCTTAGAGAGCAAGTTGACGAGAAACGACATGGGCTTCCCAATTCCTTCCTCAATTCGCAATGACATAAACGACAAAAAGCCTGAAACGTCTCGTCATTCATGTCATAAGCATTAAATGCGCGTAAGCCGCCCGTCGGCTGTCCCTAGAGGCAAAACGTCGCGGAAGCACTACCAATAACCCCTCTTTTGATTATCTTTTACTTTATATCAAATCGTCTTCCCTCGTACCCTCCGAATTCCACTACTCTTTCACATTCTAGCATTTTTACTTACATTCTGGATCCACTCGTCCAAAATATCCTGTTGTGCCCAGCCAAACCATCACCAAACGTTAATTGGCTGCATCAAATTCGCCACTTTCGACATCCAAAACCTCTATCCATTCGTCAGATGTTGCTGAAAACATGCACGAGTCCGTCACCATCATATACATCGGCAATAAAAACAATTCCTCCCTTTGCATTATTTCCCAAAAATCCAATATAAACTTTTTTTTTTGGTTTTATCCGCGAATCCACTTTGGGGCCCGATTAAACCGAAAAATCCCACATGGGAGATAAAGCGCTCCCTACCTATGCCGACTCCATACCAGGAGACTCTCCCTAGCGCTCCCTAACTATACCGACTCCATACCCAGAGACTCTCCCTTTAGTGGTCAAGTTCTGATAACTCAGGTTAAGCTCCTCGATTTGCATTTGGTATCTTTAACGGTGCAAGGAATCCAACAGCCAATTAGAGAAAATTTTAGAAACTTGGGGTTGATTGTAATTGGAAACATATTTCGCATCTTTTGACTTTTTCTAAAGTAGCTTTCTAAAAGGGTTAATATTTGGTTGATTGAGCCATCAGTGCCTCCATATTTCTAACACGATTGGCACAAATAGGATTTTTCAGTGTCACCGTTTAGATTTTGACCGCGTTTAAATAATTTTGCAAAAGTAGATTCACTGTCAACATTGAGTATCAAAATCCTTAACCTCCAGGATTTCAAATTCAAAGTGACACTCAAAATTAAAGCTCTGATTGGCGCAATTCTTTGTAGAACCCACCTATTTCGTACTAATTAGGAGGTGATGACATTCACATCGGGAAAAAGTTAGTTTGTTACGAATTTGATGGTTACCAGAACTTGACCCCTAATTCTCACGAATCCTTAGAATTTTTATTTTACCATAAAATCCTCGCGAATCAACTCCAAATGATTCCAGATTTGATAATTAATCTTCTAACACCAATCCCTATAATATCTAATGGTTAGATGCAATTCTAAGTTCCAAAAATTAGTAGCTCGTGTTGTCTTCTTCAATAAGTTTTTTTCAAGCTCAAAACTCCAATCATGATATTCTTCAATTTTCTCAATATTCGTCAACCAAATGATTAGGAATAGACAATATAAGCTCAACCGAATATTACCCACTTAATTCAAAGCACAAATAAGCAATGAGTTTCTAATTTCTTACAACATATATTATTTTTCCTTCAAACTTATATGTATGCTCATAACTTATTAAAACAAGGACAAGTAGAAGATGAAAAAGAATGAGGAAAATGGAGGAGATGAAGAAGAAGGGAGAAGGGAGAAGGGAGAAAGGAGAAGAAAGAGGAGAAATTCTGACGGGAAATCTACATTTGCATTCGTTTTCTACACAGAGTGGAAAGTTATTTTCACCTCTTTCTAATTACTCTATTTAACTTTTAGAATGCAAATTTAACTTTTAGAAAGCTTATGCAAATTTTGACGGAAATGTACAATTATAACTTTTCTAGCAAAATATAGCTTGATTTAGTAGTTGTTGGCCAAGTGAAAGTTTGTTTTGAAAATTGACAAAGGAAGCTCGGGCATGAACCAGGTTTATCCCTTGTGTACGTAGACACAACCAGATTCGAGCATGTGGGATGCACGTGAAGGAGATAAACTTAACTTGGTATAATTGATATCTCCTGATCGGAAAAAAATTGCATAATTGATAAGGAGAAGGATACCTTACTCAAAAAGAACACTATTCAAGAAAAGGGAGGAGTTAGAAGTTGAGATCAACTAGAACTCTTCCACCAAGGAAGAGTAGCATTAGAACTCTAGTTATTTCTTCATCTACTAACTCTATATATTGCAGGATGTTCTCATTCTACAGGTAAACACAAAAGCAGAAGTTAAACGTGAATGGAGAGAAAAATAACAAGGCATTTTGCAAGCAATTTGTATGTGATTCAAGTGTGCAAACCTGAAGTTACATGAACAAGATAGAAAAACCAGTTCCAAGTGTCTATCTTTTATTCTAGTTCAATTGTAGTAGGTGTTTACCTTTCAGCTTTATCTAGAAGAAATTGTTATAGGTACTCAGAGTATTCAAATTATAGTTAACTTGAAATTGTCGCAACAGTTAGAGGTTGGTGCCACAACGGGATTAAAGTTAATCCTAGGTTTACAAAAGTGTTTTATAAATGCAGGTTTTGGCTCAGTGATTTAGTGGAGAGTTTGGAAAAATCTTACTGAGAAGTAGGTCGTGGTTTTTTCACCTTTTGAGCAAGGTGTTTTCCACGTAAAATACTTGTGTTCTTTACTTTCTGCATAACTATTTCAGCAACAGTGGGTTAAGGAACACTTAGAAGAACCAGGTCCTTCCATAATCAGTTTAGGCAAAAAATTGGACACCACACAAATTAATCCCCCCCCCCCCCCCCCCCCTCCATTAT